>JAHHFK020005899.1:0-159196 GCA_024533555.2 Aedes koreicus
CATCGCAACGAATCAACAGCCGTTTGTGGTGACGATTGAAACTCTACTCGCTACACAAGGCAGTGGCTACTCGATGAATTTTGCTTATGACTTTGCTCAATGCAACTTAAATGAATTGAAGCATGAGCATGAGTATGATTGACCGCTCGAGGTTGCTATTCCAACAGATGTTGCTTCTGACTAACATACATCCTCAATGTGTAAAAACTGGTGATCCCAAACTAAGGCAATACCGCGTCGGCCCCGCCCGAATGCAGGTCAAATAAGGAAAGGGTAGGAATATGTTGAAGTGATACTCGCTTTATTGGAAGCCGGGAACACCTCTTTGGTTTTGGTAAACGATAAACTGAATTCACGTGGCGTCTAGTAAAACATTTAAATATAAGAACCGATTTCTGATTTGAACCGATTTATACCAACAGTAAGGTTGCTATTGGGGCCATTTACAAAGTGTGATTCTGATTTTAGGAAAATAATTTGATTTTTGTCAACGCTTGAAGAAAATTTGGATCGATTTATATCAACAGTAAGGATGTAGAGCCATTCATAAAATTGTATAGTGGTTCTTCTCCACATGCGAGAATTGTATGTGGTCCTTTAGCGCGATCGCCGTTCCCCTCCTTGCCTGCTCCACATTGCAGACAACGTTGAAACCCGGAAGGGAGAGCTGCTCATTCTCCACCTCCTGGAGGAAAACAACATCTAGTTGCAGCGATCGAATAAAGGTCCGGAGAGCGTCAATTTTCGTTGCGTTCGTTATATTGTTAATGTTTATAGAAGCTATGTTGTAACTGGAGAACTCAGTCATTAGGACATTTCGTTACTCCCGTCTCGCTTGTCGTTAGGATCGTTCTCTACGCGAGCCTTCTTGACTGGTGGTCGGTTGCGGAGCTGCCTTCTGGAGCTGGTTGAGCCGACAGACGAGTCTGTTTCGTTACCATCGGACTTTTCACTAGCAGTTTTGCGATCCACTCCGCCGCTAGCAGGGGGCTGATGACCTGTAAAGGGGGTCAACAACCCGCTGTCCGATGGTTGAGTCGAAGCCGAGATAGTGGCTAACGGGGGGAAATTTTGTTCGGTCAGGACAATTGGTGGCAGCAGCTTCTGTTGCTGGCGGTGAGGAATTTGTTTCGGTGGTGGCATGATTCGGGTGGCTTGATTCTGAGTTGGCTTCTTTTGGTTCGCATTGAGAGCGATTTGGTTTGAGTTTGTGTTGGTTTGGCCGAGAGTATGGTCGATTTGACTCGTTTTTTTTCGAAGGCGTCTACTTTGCGGCATCGGCGTAAGATTTTTGAACGAGCAGTTTTTTATTCTGCAAGCAGGTAGCACCGACGGCAGTGTCGGCATTCACGGCAGTGTCAGCATGTTTGTAGCTGCCCGAAGTACGATACATTCGTCACTTCACCGTCGATGGTGACCCACGACTCAATGTTTTGTTTGACCTTCATTTTGGCAATACGAACACACGTTGAAATCCCGGGGAAATCAGTATCGGCTCCGCTCCGTTGCTCTCGAATTGCGTTGACATCGCCGTACTTTCCCATAAAGTCGGCAATTTTTCGATCCGATACGTCCTCGGACAAATCGTGCAGCCTCACCTCCACTGTGTTGGTTGTCGTGTTCTTCGCAAATTCGTTGTGCTAACGCCAGGTCAACGACTTTCACGACGGAAACACCGAGGGCTCTGCTGTTCTGGATCCGTAACACTTCACCTTGTTTCAGACCCAACATGGTCGCACAGAGCTTTTGCACTTTGGCATTGTCCGGCTTCTTCGGCACGTTCGCAAAATCAATTCGAAAAGTATTTTCTCGACGGCCCATCGCGAAGTCGTTTGGACGCACTGCGACACGGAACGGCTCAGCGATGAACAGGGAGAAAAAATCACACAGTTGGAACTGGTACTAGCTTGTATTCGACTTCACGGCAGAAAAAAAAACGCGTGTGTTCTACTCGGAAGTTGAGCACTAACTGGAACCTTCTAAGGAGAGCAATCTATGCTAATCTACTTAAAGTTACGATTGAAGGATTTGGTGAAATTAGAAGCATTTCGTGCCTTCCGGCAACTTTAAGTTTCTATTGATTTCCAAGCTCATCGTTTAAGTACCAACCGGGATAGACCAGGTCTTATACCCAATGATTTCATCATCTCCAATCTTCACAACTTATCGCAATGTTTTGTGATATAGTGGCTGGAATACTATAACTTGAGATAATTCAATGCAGACGTCTTTCAAATTTAGCAGATCGACAGGCAATCGCTGGATAAACACCTGGTACCTCATAGCAATATGCTTAGAGGCCGACTGGAATATTTGATGAGCTAAGGTTTGCGCACAGCAAAATCTAGCCAAGGAAAAACTCGCAGTATAACATTATTTCTATTTATTTCTAAATCCGAAAAAAAATCATCGTAACAAAGAGTTAATTTAGAACTCATTTACATATCCGTATGCTCTAACTTTACGTTTGATACCATCCATTAAGTTCTGCACAGTGTCCTCAGTCACCTTTCTGGAAGCATTTTCGCACTTTTTAGCAAATTTTTGACGTAGAACTACGTCTGTGTTTTCAATACTGGGGTACACGTTCGAGTTGTGAAAATTTGGAGCGTCACGAAAAATATATAGGTTTTGAACGTTCATTACTAGGTCATATCACGATCGATTTACAAAATGTTTGCACTAATCGATCGGGATGTTTTCTACGCTTCGAGTCCAATATTTAAATCTATTGATTTATAACATTCAACTATTGAAATTAACGCAAATATAAGGGTATGTCTTATAACGTCGATTTTTCAGAGTAAATTTACCAAATACACAGTACTTTTCTAGCACAGACTTCATATTTAAGTAACGCAAGTTAAGCTATGAATGTTATATAAGGGGTACACCTTCGCATTTTGAATTAGTTTTTCGGTGGTCGTGGAGCTGTGCAGAGTAGAATCTGCAGTTTGATCGTAGCCGGCAGCAGCACTGGCGAGCAATCGTTGCCCAGAGAGGCGTTGGTGTTGGCTATTGTTGCCGATGCTCCCGTCAACCTCGCTGCGAGAAACATGGCTGCTGAAGCCTACGAGTTGGCGGGAAATGCCGCCCGTGACATCAACGCGACAAGAATTATCCCACGTCATCTGCAGATGGCCACCCGCAACTACGAGGAACTGAACCAAGAAGAAAGCCCAAGTTCAATCGCGAACCATGTTTCTCCCCCGTCAACTAAATCCGTCCTTTTCAGGTCGACCAAATCAATTTGTCAATTAAAGAATTTATTTGAATTTTTCTCTGGTGCTGTTTAAAATTTCCATTACCCGACTGAACATGGCATTGCTTTAAACGCCGCGTCCCGGAGTAAATGGCAAAGCGCGTTGAACAACCAACGAACCAACAGATCCATAAGTTTCTTCTACGCATTAAAGATAGTGGCCCTCTCAACCATCGTAGAAAATACAACCGTGCCGTATCATCATTAGGGGGCACCAAATGCTTTCTAAAGAGTGTACAATAGAATTATCTTTCATATTTACTTCCTAAAGCTGGTCAAATGTTCCATTAGCACTTTTTCGACCTAGACGTCTATCGGCAATAATAGACTTTGAATTCCCAAACAGATCACAACCATCTACAACGCAATAAGGATAATGATCTCCAGGTGGTCGATCATATCAACAGGATGTGCTCTTATGGTGCATTCTCGCTCCACCATCTTGGAAGTCAAACAGTTCTAGTAGCAAAGTTCGGAAGAAGAAAACGTTTCGTAACATCTACCGGGTGCTGAAGCATTTTAACCCAATACTGTCGTTTCCTCCAAAGCGATAAGCATTATGAACAGCTTCGTCTATGATATTTCCGAGCGGGTTGAAAGCGTAGCTTCCCAACTGACTTAAATCAATTGGGAATTAGATTGCTGCGTAGTCCTACGTCACCTTTGCGCACAACCCCATTGGGCTGTACCTTGTAGTTTTTCTTATTATTTGCCTCTCCTTTCGATTTTCAAAGGTTTTGCTTCACAATGGCCAAAATCTTTCAACTGGACGAAGTTCTGGGGTGTTCGGAGGATCACAGTCCTTTGGTATAATGTTGACGTTGTTTCCTGCATTCCACCCCTGAGCCGCTTTACCATAATTGCAAGACGCCAAATCAGGCCAAAACAACACAAAATTCATGTGGTTTTAGCTAAATGATAGTAGCCGTTTTTGCAAACACTCGTTGACGTAAACTTGTTGGTTAATCGTACCCGTAGTTATGAAGATTTTGATCTTCAAACAACAACTACAAATAGCCTGCCAAACCATGTACTTTTTAGAGAACTTCGAAAGTTTTTGGCCTTGTAATGATCGTCAACCTTGCCACGTTGGGTTGCGGTATAAAACTAATGACCAGGAAGCTGCTTGAAGTCTGCTATGATGTTTGTTGCATCACCCATAACCACGCAGTCATATTTTTTTTTTAGCAATTTGTCGTACAGCTCACGCGCTCTTGTTTTCGAACTGGTTTCCTGCTTCTCGTTCCTGTTTGGGATTTTTAATACCTTGAACGTCATATATCCTGCCACTTTCTTCACTTTTTGAACGAAAGAATACGATATTTTGACCAATTTAGCCACATCTCGGATGGAAAGGTTCGGGTTTTGCTTAATCAGTCGTTCCGCTTGCCGCCTGATTTCCAATCGAGAGTCAACCGAACCGATGTTCTTTCGACTCCATTTTCAATACAATGCTTTTGTGACAACAAACCGTTAGTCAAAACGTTCACACACACTATGACCTTGCGTTTGCGGTATTGGTGACATCTATATATTGACAAATAAAAAAGATGTGGTAAATAAACCATAGCTAGATTTTGCTGTGCGCATACCTTACCTCCCTCTCAATGCAATTTCAATGAATTGAACACTACAAAATCACAAGTGAAAGGCATGTGCTTCACAAGTGCTTGAGATTTCAAATATTAACGCTCTGGACAATGCGGTAGATAAATTCTCTGGCAAATTGAGTATCATTTTCCGACAGTATATCCCGCTGAGCCGTCAATCGCAAAAGGCAAAGAATAAGCAATGTTGGTGGAAGAAAAGCACGTAGGAAATAAGAAGTGAAGACCATAAGTAGTATTGGTGCGTGATTTAGAATATCTAATTTAATTTTTGGAAAAATAAGCCTTTCGCGGGGTGGGGGGGTGTCTCTTTCTTTTTCTTTTTGTGGTTGTGTGGGAGTTTTGTGGGGAGGTTGATTGTGGAAGTAACTGGGGGTGAAAATTGGTGTGTGTGTTTGTGGGGGGGTGTGTGTGTGGGGGTGTGGGGGAGGGGGGGGGGGAAAAAAAAAACATGGTGTTTTTTTGTTTTGGTTGTTAGGGCATCTTCAATGGCGGTCTATTTTTAGATCAACTTTATACTTGTTTTGCATCAGCGAAACTTGAATAGAACCAGCTAAAATAGACCAACTTTGCGTTCCCCGCACCGGTGTTGTATTTTTTGTTGTTAAACCCGCCAACACCTGTCATCCTGTCAATCATTCAACATCAGAGTTCAGTAGTTTTGTTTTCAGAGATCCCAGATTTTTCGTAAACTTTTTGCCATGGATTGGTTTGACCAAATAATTTTTACTGCCAGTAGTGCGTCGTTGGCAGACGACGAGGAATACTTGTTCTTTCGTTTGGCTGAAGGTGAGTGTGTGTGCATTTAATTTAAACAATATTTGATAATGTTGATTTGTATTTTAGCATCGGAAAAACAAGAGTCGAATCGGAGAGGGTCACGTCCTAGAAGACGTCCCAACGTCAACCGTGATTTCCGTTTCGGTCATCAGAAGCTGTTCCAGGACTACTTTTGTGACACGCCAACCTACGACGAGAAGCACTTTCTGCGTCGTTACCGTATGCCAAGGGAGATGTTCATGGACATTATGCGACAACTAGAGTCATCTGATGACTTTTTTCAGCTAAGTTGCGATGCAGCTGGAAAAGTCGGCCTGAGCCCGTTACAAAAAGGCACTGCAGCCTTACGGATGTTGGCGTACGGTTCCTCAGCTAGTTCTCTAGACGAAAACGTGAGGATTGGGGAGTCAACCAGCCTGTTGACCCTGAGGAATTTTTGCAGAGCTGTCCTGAAGACTTACGGCCCGCAGTATCTGCGTCCCCCAACACCGGAAGAGGTGAAGAAACTGATGGACGAAAATGCAACGCGTGGCTTCCCTGGTATGGTGGGGTCCCTTGATTGCATGCACTGGGTTTGGAAAAACTGCCCAGTGGCACTCAAAGGGCAATACCAGGGAAAGGAAGGGAAGCCCACGATTGTTCTTGAAGCTTTTGCGTCACATGATACATATATCTGGCACGAATTTTTTGGATGTCCAGGAAGCTGTAACGACATCAACATTTTGGACCGGTCTCCGCTTTTAAGTGATGTGTTGCAGGTAAAGTTAATTTCCCTATGTTGAAATTTTGACACGGATCTCCATCCGATTTTTTTTTGCGCTATGAGGGCATCTCCAATCCTGATGCGAAACTCGAGGTGAAACTAGCATACATCTGAATATTTAGATCTGCCGTGATCTAAATGCCTGCACCGCGGCAGTCTATATTCGGTTTTAAATTATCGTTTCAGTTGACATCTCAATTTATCGACTAGCGACAATCGATTTTACTGTCGATCCATACGTTGTACCTAATGTCGGAAGTAAAGCGTTGTACAGCGCATCAGATGTGCCATACAGTGTATTGCTTCCGTCATTAGGTATAACGTACAAAAACGATTGTTGATAGTCGATAAATTCGGTTGTCAACTGAAACCATAATACCATATTCTGATTAAAGTTTTTGCATCTTCCAATAAAACTGATCCATTAAATTTGATGCAGGTTTTGGATCACTGTTTGACTTGATCTATTCCTGATATTTTTTCTGGCAACAGTGCTATAGAGAAAAGGGAATCGGGTTTATATAAATTGGATGACTGTAATTGATATTTTACGAAATAATAGAGTTAATTTATACTATGAAATTATAAATTGTTGTTTTTTTTTTAACTTTTCAAGCAAACATATAAAACAGCCACGATGATATTAATTTAATTCAAATATGCCCAAAGTATTCAAATGATACATTTTTCAGAATATAGTTGGCCAAAAAATGATTCGTGATTCCTTTAAAAAAAAAGTTAACTGTTAAAGCGATACATGATAAAATCGGCTAGTATTATAACCAATGTCGGTGATGCCTTTATTGCATGTAATATCATTGGTTTATCAGTTCACTAATAACTGAAATGCCTGGCTGCAGTCCAAAAATGTGCGATGTGAAGCATTATACTGCATAAAATTAGCACTGTATGTTATTGTTAACACCATGATCAAAGTTTTTGTTTCGTTTGTGCATTGATTTTTGGTGCTACCATTTATTTATTTATTTATTTATTTTTTCGGATAACTTCTTGTTAACTTATTTATTTTTAGATTAACTTTTTGTTGATGTTTTAACTCAATTTACAGTTTAGTTTTTTGTTTTACTTTCAGGATAATATTCTTGGCGGAACATGGCATGTCGAGGATAAAACGTTCAACCAGGGATATCTTCTTGTAGACGGAATATATCCAGATTGGCCATTGTTTTAAAAAACAATAACTAATCCCCAGACTTCCAAGGAGAAGCATTTTGCCAAATGTCAGGAATCAGCTCGCAAGGATGTCGAGAGATGTTTTGACATTATTATGGAACATTTGTGGTCTGTTAAGGGAGAATCAATCTAATTTTCTTTCTTTTTCCGTTAAATATAACCAGTTTCCAGTTACATATACACGAGTACTTATTTATTATAAAAAGAACATGAGTTTCACAACAACCTATCGCAAACAAAACCAACATCACAAATACGAATGAAATTAATCAAAGGCTTGCACTTCAGGAATATCATCATCTGACTGAATGTTGGAATAGGTAATCATCTCTGCTTCAAAAAGATCTGGATCAGATAGAGCCTCCTCATCGAGAAATTCTTCGGTAGCACCAGAATTAAATTTCACAACCAGCTCTGCCTTCAATCGAATGAGAAGACTTTTCGACATTTCATCAAGTCCCTCGGTTGGAGTAGTTATTATTTTTATGTCTGAAGCACGCTGAATTTCCTTTGTTTGCCGCTCGAGGATTTGATTCTATTTTTTTAATTTTTTTAAGCACCTCGTTCCATGAAACCTCGGACTTGCCATCCTTAGTTTGATTAATCCTTTTGGCTCTTTTTTGTCCAACCGGTCGTGGTGTCGAGGTAGCATTCGAGGTTGAGGGCTGAGGCTCTTCAAGATTGGGCTCGTCCTCTGTAACTGAAAAAAATAGATGTTAAAAAAATCTTTTTTATTCTCCAGATTTCTCCAGAACAAAAACAATCTTAGTAGAATGTGATTTCGTAACTTCTGTGTTATTGACGTTCCGTATGTTTTCGTTTCAACACTAAAGTAATTTATTCACTAACTACAACTTGATTCACAATTATTTATTAAACTTACCACAAATCGCCGAAACATTTTCCTTGCGTTTTCTTTCCATGAGGTTTTTTGCATCCTGCAAATCGCTAAACTTCGGTTCATCCTTTAAAATCTCGAAGCAGGACTGAATCCGGAAGGATTTAAGCCCTGTTTCTTTTAAAAACAGCTTCCTGGCTTCCTGGTAACTGTCCTCCTTCGTGGTGCCGCTTTTATTCACTCGGTTCACGAAAGCCAGACATCCAACATATTTCGCCACTTGGTGGCTCAACGTTCCGAACCGTTGACGAATTCCATCAGCTGGCCGGCCGGTGAACGATGGGACAGATGTCTGGGCGTGATTTTTAATGGCTTTCCAAAACTCGCCCCTCTGTTGGTCAGTTCCTCTAATTGAGTCCTTGGACACTGTCAGCCAAGACCGACATAGCTGCTCGTCCTCCTCCTCGGACCAGTTTTTTCCACGCTTCGTATCGGACTGCGACATACTATACAGAAAAAATATTTGTTTTTCAGTCTCACAGGTCACAGGTTGCTAAACTTTGAATAGACTGACCTATTTACTAAAATGTAATAATAAAAACGAAATAAAATGAAATAACTGAAAAACAAAACAGAAACAAGCAGCGAAAAAATTGGTTTGCGTTAGTAAACAACACTGTAGATTGAATATACTCAAAAAAATTGAGTTTTTGTTAAGTAAAAGCCGTATTTTACTCATTAATTGGTATTATAAAGTAGCGTGTAGTGTTTTGAAACAGTATTTTTCTTGTTCCAAATTGCTGCAAGAATAGATCAAAACATATACCAGATTTAAAAAGATGCAAAATAGATCCGGTATAAAACCAAATTTACAACACCGGTGCAGCGATGTTTTTACATTTGGTCTAAAAAAAATAAATCCAATCCACGATTTGGATCGCCGTTGAAGATGCCCTAAGGTTTAAACGAGTTCAGCTTATTAAATATACGTATCACTCTGGATAGTAAGCTACGTTTTGATGAACACATTTTGTCAATAATAGCCAAGGCGTGCGCTGTTTTGGACATCGTGAAACGCATCGCTCGGGACTTCAACTATGAGCCTCAAAATATTGTACATTGCTTTGGTCCGAAGCTTATTGGAGTATTGCTGAACACTTGGCGAGACTTCGTTTCCATGCCCCTTACTTACTTTACTAATCAGACCAAGGCCGGTGTGGCCTCTGCTGTACACAGAAGTTGTCTCAATTCTATCCGGTCCATGACTGCATCTCGCCATTCTCGCTGTCTGCGAAGGGTCCGCAGGTTACCTTCTACTTGATCAATCCACCTTGCTCGTTGCGCGCTTCATTTGTGAAAAGTTTACCTACATTTATCTTCGTTTCACTGCCCCGGAAAGAGCATTACGGAGGACTCCGTTTTTTCGACGCTCTTTGCATCTCACGCACTATGGACAAAATAACTCTATCGATGTTTGTTGCCAATCTTCTAATGCTGTTTACCAAATATATGATTTTAATGTTATTCAAGCTGTGTTTAAGTTGCGAATTAGTAATTTAGTTTTAAATTTTAGTGTGAGAGACTTGGAAAATCAAAGACTGTAAGTACATAAATAAAAATAAAAATCAATTTCAGTAGCATTGTTGAAGAGTGTTATAAAAACTTTTAAATTTTCTTGTGGAAACTTGCAGAAACAAAAATTAGTCACCCAAACAAAGTAAAAAAAAACAACACTAAATCAATATGTATTTTTGGAATGATATATGTTTCGGATCCTCTAATAGTAGGATTGATAGGTAATCTGTTGTTCTTAAAGGAAAGATTTTTTCATATCACAAACTTTTACGAAGCCACCATTTGTCTAAAATGCAGTATTCTTACTTTTGATCGGGTTTTCTCAAATCTGGACTACTCTGCATGACTTAGACCTTTGTCAATTGTACTGGCCCGCATTTAATACTTATTATTTACACAGTTTATTTAATGAACCTTTTTTAACCCCCTGTCTTGTTAAAGTTCTCACGCTAGCACAATGACCTGTTATTAAAAACATGTTTACAAGCATAATCGAAACATACACAAGATATACAATCTACAAATATTTGAACATGCTTTTACTTTCACAAGGACACGAAGACTAAATCATAACAGATCCGGATCATAATAAAATTAATGTTTGTGCTCAGTCAATGGGGATAAATCATTTGGCTTAGCCACGGGAACTTGATGATCCTAGTCCACCCCAGGGGCATCAAATAACGGATGGTTCTTTTCAGGACCCCAATAGAGTTGAACTTGAAGAGTTAATTAATTATACAACACAACCGCAAATCAAAACATCTTCATATCAATGAACTTGATTCATTAACTCTAACAAATACTTAAAGTCTGCACAAATTAAATAATATTGATGCTGTATTTCTTGCAGGGGCCTCTGAAATATGTACCTCTGAAATCGTAAATTGCATTTAACGGCCCTCCATACTTTCAGATTACTTACACTTGTTTTTTTTTCTACTCAACATCTCCAAATATTTCTTTAAAGATTTAGCTTTTTTTCAAACCATCAGTGCCGTGAGAAAAATTTTAGTTTCGAGTGTCATAGATCTGAAAAAAATGAATTTTAATTTGCAGCTGTAATTAGAAAATGGAAGGCCTCTCTCTGGTTTACTAAATAATTTTGGTTAGTTAAATGTCCTAAGGAAAAAATATAGCAATCTATGTAAACAATGTGACTGCGTATGCCTCAGCTGTTCTGTTAATCTTAATGACGTTGGAGCTAATTTCAGTTGCTAGCAATCTGCTTAGAAAACAAGCCATAATTGATAAGAGCTCTAAGACGCATTAAGTAATTTCAACGCGCGTAGGTCGATTTTATAGGTATGTGTTTATTGTTCATAGCCTCTATTTCAATCAATGATTTCAATTTTTTTTTTTTTTAAATCAATTTACTTTTCGTTTTCAAAAATATTGAGAACATATTGAGGTAAACTTCCAGTTGACTGAATCCGATTTACCGTGCCTTTCGTTCAATTTCTGTAATCCAGTTTGCATTAAACTGCTTCTTGCTTCCAAACGTTTTTAAATTTTCTTGAGGTTCCGCTTGTCGATAGTCCAATATTTATCGATTGGGTGAAGCTCATGTTGGCATGTTGGGAGGGTCCTTGGCCTTGAGCCTCACATGCACGTTTTTGGCGGCCTACTACTCCATGGCGTTATCCGATATGGTGGGATTCAAATTAGACCAAAACAACCCGGAACAATAATGTTACCTCAGGAAAAGCTGTAGATATTTTTTCAGACGATTGTTCCTGATTTTCCTGATTGACGGTCCCGGTTGCAATGAAAATATCGCTTTCCAACGAACAGGTGCGGATAGCGTGCCTAATCAGATATATTAGTAAACTTCGGCAATTTGATATGCTATATCTGTCACCTTCCCCTTCGGGGAACTCCTGTCCAGTAAGCAGTTTGAAGTTTGCCTTGAAGTATTATAGGTTTCGTCGTCCATTGCCTTTGTGAGCATTGTCGTGTAAAGCTTCAGGAATCGTGTGTTGGTCGTCTTGTTTTGTTAATTGATGAACTCCCAGCTTGTTTGCGTCTTCTGGTTTTTAATTTCCCTCCTGGCTGCCAAAAAACGATCCCCGAACACTTTTATAACGTTGGTGACTGTTGATTTGTAGCGATATCTCTAATTCGGATAAAAAAGCGCCATCCTTCTGCACGCACACGCGTACAAAATGAGGAGGGTTCAGGTTTTATGAATGTACGATTATAAGAAATGCGTCAAGATTAAGTGGATAATCTTTTAGGCTTACCACCCTTTAGTAGGGATTTTTAGCTAGAACACCTCGGCATAAGTTCTTTAGTGCCAAAATGTGTTAGACTTATAAGAGAAAAAAAAGTCAATAATGAGAACCGACCAAAGTAGACAGAGTCGAATTAATAAACCATCAACAGTAATATCGAACAGTATTTTAAACATAAGTAATGTGTAAAGTTCCAGGAGGAACAATGAAGTCTTTGATTGGGAATGACATGAGTACGAGGCGTTTAAAGAGAACATAAGTTAAAAGAAAAAGAAAACATTAATATATTCATTTATAGTAGAGCATGTATTGTCTCATTTTCTTCATTACACACCAGTGTTGGAGCTGATGAAGTTGCGCACACTAGCAGCACCAATGTTAGCGTAAACTCCAGCCATGCTTCCACCGCACTGAGTTGCACCCCACGAAACAATACCGAACTGGCGTCCTCCAGTCACGAGTGGGCCACCACTGTCTCCATTGCATGAGTCACGTCCTGGCTCTCCGGCACAAACCATGCTGTAAATTAAAGCAACATGATTAGGAACATAATTCATAGGATTTCCTAGCTAAAAATCACTCACTTGTCAGTGACAGCGGCGGTTCCCCATTGGCCGCGGCAAGTGCCGATAGCAACAACTGGAATATCAACTGCTTGCAAGGTGACTGGTAGCGATCCTCCAGGGGAGGTCAGACCCCATCCAGAAACAACGGAGCGGGTTCCGGCAGCAAAGTTCGTTCCACTCGGGACAATGGTGATTGGAGAGATGTTAGCTCCAGCGAAATTGGTGGTTGATCGCAAAACCGATACATCGTTATTGAGAGTGTTGGCATTGTATTGAGGATGGTTCACGATTTGAGCCACGGCGAAGATCACTCCTCCAGAGAGGCGGTTGGCACTTCCTCCACGAAGACTAGCCTAGATGGGCAAAAAAAAAACGTGTTAAAAAGAACTATCATTGTTCAATAAATGGAATACATACACTTCCAGCGCTAACTGGAGCAACGGTACAGTGAGCAGCGGACAAGGCCCAGTTTCCGGAAATGACCGATGCACCGCAAATGTGGTTGCCGTTGTGACGGAGAGACAATTGGTATGGGAAGTTAGCAATGCTGACATCACTTCCTCCTACGATTCTTCCTTCAAAGGATGGTTCCTCGTATCCTTCCAAACCAGCCGGGCGAAGCTTGTTGAATTTCTGCCAGAGATCCTCTTCGGGACCGGCAAATGCGGACACCACGCACAGTGCTAAAACGATGAATGCTTTCATTGTCACTCCGTACTCTACTGAATATTCTGGTTGATATTGGTAGCTTATATACCTCGTAAATTCTTTATCTTGGGATGAAGATTATCGCTCGCCTTGCATGAAACACGCGGAATACATTGAAACAACCACGATAACTAATAAAATGATCGAAAATTACCCACTTCAACAGTCGTGAGATTTTGCTTAATCTGGTTAAATGATATTGGAGATTATCCATTGATCATAATCAATCTAAATGATTTGGGAATTCAGCAGTTGCGGTACCTTTAAGCTTTAACATAAAGCTATGGATAATCTCCCGATCTTCGTTTTTATTCGGTTCAAATAATATTTTTATGCTTTTTTTTAGTTCGGTCATTTATTCCCGAAAACAAGCTGAAACATGTACATAAGAATTATACAAATTGTGGAGCTTACGTCTGTGCCATTGGATTTATTGTTTGCACAATGATTCAAAATTTGCTTGGGAATTCCTGGTATGGTTATACAAAGCGTACCATTGGTACCTCGCGTATCTGTAGGTATAAAGTATACCACACTATGATGCTTGACCTATTATTAGCTATTTTTACCTTGGTCGTATGCTGACTGATAAGGGGGGAGGATGCTTATTTCCACGGGTGCATCCTATCTGAGCATCTGTTCTCTATGTCAGTGGCGGCTCAAAACTTTGTCTATTCTCATGCCAGCGTGGGTCTCTAACCAGTACTGTGCGCGATGGTCCTTCGATGAGACAGGAGGTTGATGCAGGGCATAACAACCATAATTTACGGAAGCAAGCCTATTTAATAAGAGCACACAGTTGAAAGGAAATATTGAATTTTCTGTGTTATCTAATGCACAGAAAGGGAATGCTAGATTTGGCATACATCAATGAGATCTTCCATTTACATTTTTTTTAACGTTTGCTTTGGCTTGCAATTAAACGAGGGCACATTTTTCACGTCTGTAAACATAAAAACCGTCATGGGAGAAACTGTCATGACATTCTTGTACTGTATTCTACAGGTGATGAAACATTTCTTGATACTTTGCTAAGCGGCTTGAAGAAGGAACGTTAATTAAATCGTTTGTTTACATCAATATGATTTGGGAAACTCAAATTAACGCACAATCAAATTCTTATCTTTCAAACTTCCACCAAGAATTTCCTTAGTTTAAGATGTTCCACAAATCTGAAGTTATTTTTAACCAATTCTTCTTTTCTTGGATAAATTAATTGAAAAACGCGAGAAAATTATTTGCTTCCTATGCATTACTGCACAAATTTCAGCTCTCAACACATTTTTTCCTAGTTTTTTCCACCAACAAAATACTCTGTTTTTCATCGAAAATAATCGTTATAGTTTTAACAGAAATCCAAACCAATCTTTTTCTCAACATTTATTTTCCTCAATTTTATTCCTTTACACTTTTGCAATTTAAATTTCACTTTCACGTGAAAACATTCGTACCTTTAACTTGACTCATGCCATCAAGGTTTGGACAAGCGTCTTTCCTCTGGTTTTATAAGCTTTTGTCCGCTTCTGCTTGAAGTTTTGAACCGATTTTGACTCTCCTCCCATTTACCGACAATCCGCCTTCATTATTGCCCAAAGTTTATCGATCCGTCGGAGCTCTGGATAGTTTAAAGGATTAATGTCACGAGGTACCACAATGACATTATTTTCCTCGTACCACTGCCTCGTCACTGTTAAGTAGTGGCAAGATGCCAAATTGGGCCAAAAGAGGGGGTAGCTACACCTGACAAACGTCGAACAGTAGCACGGATTCAAAACACCGATGGCCAACAGGAACTGCAACGAATTAAACAGCAGCAACAGCAATATTAGGCGAGGGGAACCACAACGAAAATCAAACATTTCTGTCAAAGGACTTCGATTTTGATACTAAACTTTGTTCAATCACTATCGATTCGAGACTGCCTGATCGAGCCAACTGATCCACAAAACCTAACATTGTACACCTAGGAGTTGTTCTTAAAGCACGATCGGTACTCAACCGATCGGAGACATTCTGTTTAGCATTACGGTTAGGTACAGTTTTCACCTTGAAGGACTTCATAGCTTGCCGGTGCTTGGAAGTATGCACGAAAAATGAGGAAATTTTTATTTTTCTAGCCCCAGTACATACCGAAAGATCTAGTCTCTTCCGCAATCTTTGCTTCACCTTCGCGTCCTTCTGGTGGTTCCTGAGATCCGTTTTTGTTCCGCTCCCTGCCTTCCTGGCTGTTGTCAAACGTGTAACGAAAGATTTAAGAACGTTATGGACAGTACTTGCAGGAAAACCAAGCTCTTATGCAAGTTTTCTTACTGACAGATCCGGATTTCATTGCGACCGCACACAATTGCTTTTCGCACTTGCTCTTCTTTCGACGCCATCTTCGATCTAAAAGCTTGTAGTATCACCAAACATTGATTTTACACAATCAACAGACATACGTTCATCACTTTGCGAAATATTTCACGCGTTGATGAAGTATTTCCAGAGATATACGTATTTAGGGGTGTCCAGATTTTGTCGTGAACAAGCCTCATCAACCTTTTATTCTGGTGAAAATTCTCTCTATATCTATACAACTTCACGTACACTGCATATGAACGTCCGTGTTTACTTGCATAATATTATGATCGAAGTAGGTTTTTCAGAATGACTGTCACACATTTTCAAACTCCAAGACAAATCTTGTATTGAAAAACAACAAACGTTGTATTTAAGATGAGTGACTCTAAATTGAACTGCTGAATTACATTTGCCACCTAATGATGAGAAGGCACACACAAATTTTCGACCGTGAATCCATCCACTTAACTCGGCCAGTCCATGGGTTGTACACTTTCCGCTCAAAAATAAAATAAAATTTTTGATCGAAACACCTTTTAGTACCTCTCAGGTATGCCCAGGTATCCTAAATAACAAGTTTTGTTATTCGAGAGATATTTTGCTTGCAATTCTTAGGTATTTTACCTCTTATGCTGTGCTATTAAATAACAAGGCCTGTTATCAAGATCAAAATAAGGTATTCATATGTTATTTTCTCCTGCTGGGGGAGGAATACACTTTTTTTTTTTTTGAGAGTGTGCAAAATCCTCGGGGCCCTCTTAAATCTTTTTCCTCCCCTTTGCTTAAAACTGTAATATTTGGGGTGTCAGAGGGGTTATATATCGGGGAAGCCGGGTTGTTCTCGTACCGTTCTCGCGAGTGTGAGTGTGAGTGTTAAAATATCACTGTAGTGCGCGGGGAGCAAAAAAGATCCAAAAAATTTTTTGTTGTTGTTTGTGGTTTGAGGGGTCTGGGGGAAGTATGCACAGAGAAGCAATATTTTTTTTTTTTTTTTTTAATTTGAAGAAAAATATCGTGCATTAAAAGATTTTGCACACCCCTCATTTTAAAGATGTGTGCGTGTAGCATCATGCCTTTATTTTGATCAAAATTTTGCACGTGCATGGCGAAAATCCAAACTTCTCTCACGCCAAATTGGCGAAATTGTTGAATGTGGCTAAATCAACTGTAACCAACGTATTAAAAGTGTTTGGTGAACGTTTGTCGACAGCCAGGAAAGCTGGATCGGGGGGGAATCGAAAGCCGGAGCCCACGGCGACGACAAATAGAGTTGCCCGCTGTTTCGAGCGGAACCCCAACTCTCCGTCCGAGATGTCGCAAAGAAGCTGAGAGTGGCGCCTTCAACCGTGTATAGAGCTAAAAAACGAGCTGGAATGTCGACTTACGAGATAGTGGTGACTCCAAATCGGCCAAAGCACGATCGCGAAAGTTATACACGACGATGCTGACGAAGTTTGATTGCGTGGTACAGGACGATGAAACTTACGTCAAGGCAGACTTGAAACAGCTTCCTGGACAGAAATTTTATACGGCATCCGGACGGGGAAAGGTGGCAGATATTTTCAAGAAGATTAAGCTGTCAAAGTTCGCGAAGAAATATGTGGTGTGGCAGGCCATCTGTACCTGTGGCTTGAAGAACAACGTTTACATTGCGACCGGAACCGTCGACCAGGAAATTGATCTGAGTGAGGGCCTACAAAAACGTCTACTGCCTTTCCTGAAGCAACACAATTGTTCCGTTCTATTTTGTCCGGATTTGGCATCTTACCATTACGGAAAAAGGCCATGGAGTGGTATGCTGCCAACAACGTTCAAGTGGTGCCCAAAAACAAGAGCCCTCCCAACACACCAGAGCTCCGCCGCATCGAACAATATTGGGCCATCGTCAAGCGGAACCTTAAGAAGACTCAAAAAGCTGTTTCGAGCGAGAAACAGTTCAAGGCAAACTGGCGTTCTGCAGCGAATAAAGTGGACAAGGAGTCTGTACAAAATCTTATGGCAGGTGTAAAATGAATGACCCGGCAATTCGCATTCGGTAAAAAGGAAGCTTAGCTGAATATTTTTACTGTATTCTTTATTAACTGAACTTGAAAAAGAAAAAGAATTTGACTTATTGATAAAAACTTTGATCGACTCACACACATTACTGTTTGACCAAATTTTAATCGGAACACCCTTTATTTTGGTATTGTCCAGTTATCAAGTAATTCGTTCCTGCTCGGGTTTTTGCCCGTTAATACGTTGATACCTAATCATAAATAAACTAAATTGTTGCCTTTATTTGATGTTTTATCAAACCCTATTTTGAAACCCAAAATAATAAATTCTGTCACACCAAATGCTACATTCACTATAGCTTTTAGAATTTATGGGGAAAACTAAAAAAAAAAACCGAAATGCCGGGAAAATTTGGCAAAAAACGGGGGGGAAAGAAAAAATAAGAAAAGGGGGTGGGTAGGAAAAGGCGGGGAAAAAGGGGAAAAACCCGGGGGAAAAACACAAAAAAAAGGGGCCAAAAGCGGGGAGGAAAGGAAAAAAAGAATAAATGGGGTGGGGTAGGGAAGGAAAAAAAGGGGGAGGAAAACAAAAAAGGGGGAGGGGAGGATGTGGGGGGTATTTATGAGCTCAGATTAAGAGGTAAAATACCTGAGGATAATACCATCAAATTGTTCCCACAATGTCATGCGAATACCGAATTGAGGTAAGACAATACCAAAATAATACCTCTAAGGTGACCAGATACTTACCCAGGTATCCGGAATATCAAGTTTAGTTATTCTAGAGACATTTTGCTTGCAATTCTTAGGTATTTTGCTTAGGTATTTTACCTCTTAATCTGAGCTCTTTAATACCAAGGCTAGTTATCAAGATCAAAATTAGGTATTCATATGCTTTTGTGTTCTGCTCGGGTTGCTCCCACAATGTCATGCGAATACCGAATTGAGGTAAGACAATACCAAAATAATACTTCTAAGGTGACCAGATACTTACCCAGGTATCCGGAATATCAAGTTTAGTTATTCTAGAGACATTTTGCTTGCAATTCTTAGGTATTTTGCTTAGGTATTTTACCTCTTAATCTGAGCTCTTTAATACCAAGGCCAGTTATCAAGATCAAAATAAGGTATTCATATGCTTTTGTGTTCTGCTCGGGATCTCGAATAACTAAACTTGATATTTTGGATACCTGGATAAGTATCTGGCCACCTTAGAGGTATTATTTTGGTATTGTCTTACCTCAATTCGGTATTCGCATGACATTGTGGGAACAATTTGATGGTATTATCCTCAGGTATTTTACCTCTTAATCTGAGCTCGTAAATACCAAGGCCAGTTATCAAGTTATTCGCTTCTGCTCGGGTTATGCTGTGCTCTTAAATACCAAGGCCAGCTATCAATATCAAAATTAGGTATTCATGTGTTATTTTTTCCTGCTCGGGTAGACTTAATACTGGGAGTTGAAAGCCTTAAATTTACACGATCGTTTTATTTGGTGTTGTAATAACATCCGACATAGTTTTAACGCAGTCGGTTCCACGCTTCACGACTGCTCACAAGTGTAAATTCGCTCTCTTTTGTGATAGAAGATAAAACGATTACTTCATGCTACATTAAATGCATAACAAATCAAATTTCATAACGTAAAACGTAATGCTCGGTAATTAAAGGCGAAGTCTTGAAAGGAAAATTTGGGGTGTAAGGAAAAGAAAAGGGATGTTTTCCAATCCATTTTTTTCAATGATTCGTAACCGTACGCAGTGTAACACACATACACACTTAAAAATTATTAATTTTACACGAGACGTAATTCATGTTTGTAAAAAGTCGGGGAGCGTAAACAATGATTTCGTGTAAAATTAGGTCTCTTGAAACTGACACATAAGCAAGTCGACAAAAGGTCTGTTTGATTGAATTTATTTTCTCATCTCTTTCAACTCATTCTTATGTGTTAAACGACGCTTGCATTTGTCGGTCTCAGGGCGCCGAAATTTACATGACTTTTTGGTAGTGTGTAGTAAATGATTATAATATTCATTGATCCGAACAACTACTAGCATCCTCAAATATTTTTCTACGCAGGTCAACGACCGGGTTTTGAATAATTTTATTTCATATGTTCACACACATTTGGAGATGAAGGAACAAAATGAATCCTACAGGATAAGATGGAGTTAATTTTTACCACGACAATCCATGACATTAAGTTTCTCTTTTATTTATCAAATTTTATTACCGCATCTTGAATTTTTCTGACGGCAATTGAACTAGATACTTGCGATCAAAACTGGCATCAAAAAGCATTTTAATTTGCATTTACAGTAGCAGCATTTGACAAATGTCATTTTGTGTTCCTTTACTTATTCTTACGTCATGTCATGTAAGCTATCATTTCGATGTTTTATGGTCTTGTAAATTTAAGAACAGACGCAAATTTCTGTATAACGGACCGCTCCGTTTATGTGCATCCAAATTTACAAGATTTTTTTTCTAAGAGTGCAGCAGATTAGACCGCACACGTTGTTCGAATTCATTATCGTTGGATTGCACATGGGATTCATGTGATTCATGATCCCAATAGTAGTGATCACTTGCCCATAAAAAAATCGGTAGCCACCGGGTTCAAACCGCCAGAATCCATCAACGTCGCATATGATCTAACCCGTTACATCGATTGGACAAATTTCAGGGTAGCAATATACCCAGGTAACCAATAAGCATTTGCATATGCAGTAAATCAACCCTTAATCTACATTTCAGATGCTACAAGCAAGATATAAGCATTATATCAGCATCTTGAATGCTATCTGTTGTAAAGTTGGATTTCAAATGTTATTTAAATGCTTGTTGCCTGTAATAAGCATTTCGAAAGCAAAATAGCATTGATGTAGGATTATCATAGCATTGCAGTAAAGTAACCGTATATTGGGCTAAAAGCGGCATTTATGTTGCATTTAAGGTGACTTAAATGCTTGATAGGCTGCCACAAAGACGCTTTGGAACTGCTTATTGGTTACCTGAGTATGATGCCGTAATGGCGGTAGAAGGGTTTCCACCGCTGGAGGAATATAATTTCCTCTCCAACCTGATCTTGGGGAGCCCGCTTCAAGCTCAAACTTGACCAGTTCAAGGAATCTGATTTCGTTGGAAACCTCCTTCTTCATGGTGGGATCAGCACCGAGTGTTTATTGCAAAAAAAATCTGATGGTTTTGAACTTTTCCGTACGCGTGGAACACCTGAGTTTTCGAAAAATACCCGTCTTAAGAAAGGCGAACTTAAGAGCTTCATCAAGGCCATGAAACGCGGATACTGGCGACAATTCGTGGACGGACTATCGCGTTAAATATCGATAAACAATCTATGGAATAGATTGCCAAAAAAATGGAATACGGCGCGAAGAGTACTCGGACCAATGGATCCTCAAGTTCTGCGCCACAAGTTTGTCCAGATTCTGTGCCGACATGGATGATTCCTCGTGAAACCACGAATTTGATAGATGAGATCAGCCAACCCTTTTCAATGGTAGACATTTTTCTCGCACTCTTTTCGTGTGGCAATATGGCTCCAGATTCTGACCGGATCAAGTTTAACTTGCTTAAAAACCTCCCACCGTTGCTAAGAGGCGCATGATGAACTTGTTTAATCAGTTTTTGGAACTCAACATTGTACCGGATGATTGGAGACGGAAGTGAGTTATTGCCATTCAAAAACCTGGTAAACCCGCGTCCTACCATAACTCCTATCGACCCCTAGGGGAAGGTCCATTAATAATGTCACGCAGTAGGGGGGAGGGGGGTTCGAGAAAACGTGACGATCCATACAAAAAAATTTGAAGGTCCATACAAAAAACGTGACATGGGGGGGGGGGGGGGGGGGGGGGGGGTGTTACAAAAAGTCAATTTTTGCGTGACGTAATTAATGGACGTTCCCTAGTGATGTTATCGTGTCTTCGGAAACTGCTCGAGAAATTTCTGGACAAATTTGAGGTTGAGACGAACGTCCTACTTTCAGATACTCAATATGGATTCCGTAGGGGTAATAGAACGAACGACTGTCTTGCGTTGCTTTCCACAAATATTCTGTTAGATTTTGCTCAAAAGAGCAGATGGTTACTGAATTCAGGATATCAAGAGGGTTTTGATTTATTATCTGTTGAAGT
Source organism: Aedes koreicus (assembly GCA_024533555.2). Taxonomy (NCBI): domain Eukaryota; kingdom Metazoa; phylum Arthropoda; class Insecta; order Diptera; family Culicidae; genus Aedes; species Aedes koreicus. The sequence goes on from JAHHFK020005899.1 coordinate 22,026, forward strand.
TTCTTCAGATAAATTCCACGATCATGTTTAAGCCCCCTTTTTTATAATTTGTATGTCACAGCCATTGACGTTTGTCTAAGTGATAACTGTACTTTGAAACAACTTACAGGAAACGGTGTTAGGTAATTTTTTTTCAAGTTATTAAAGTTAATCCATGAAGAAATAAAAAAAAATTTATAAAAAAATCAATAAATTTTAAGAAACAAGTTACGCAGTACACACTACCAAAATGTCGTGTAAATTTCGCTCTCCTGAGACCAACACATGCAAGAGTCCTTTAGCACATAAGAATGAGTTGAAAGAGATGAGAAAATGTATTCAATCCAACACATCTTTTGTCGAATTTCGTTTGTGTCAGTTTCAAGAGACATAATTTTACACGAAATTTTTCTCTACGTTCCCCGACTTTTTACAAACATGAATTATGTCTAGTGTAATATTCATAATTTCTAAGTGTGTACGACACATTGGGTAACAGAGTCAATGGGAAGTGTTACATAATTTAGAACTTTTCGAATTCTCACGTCATTTGGGTTTGGCCCGTTCAGGGAACTTCCAATCTCGAATAACGCAACAGACCTGCACGAAAGGAATAAAAAAGAATCAAAGATCAATCGGACTAGGGCAAAGGCAAAGCAGGATAAATTAGCGGTAGCTTTAATTTCAAAAACAAATTTCCAACATTAAATTGAACGATTATAATCACTTGGTTTTCTCCATTTAAGTAAAATTTCCTGGCTGTTGGAGTGGGTAATTTTCAATCGTTTCACTAGTTGTCGATTCATGCTGAGCGATTATATGCATCCCAAGATAACGATTCCCTAGGTATATAAGCTAATAATATCCACTCAACATCAACATTCAGTAGAGTAGGGAGTGACAATGAAAGCCTTTATCGTCTTAGCACTGTGCGTGGTGTCCGCATTTGCCGGTCCTGAAGAGGATCTCTGGCAGAAATTCAACAAGCTTCGCCCGGCTGGTTTGGAAGGATACGAGGAACCATCTTTTGAAGGAAGAATCGTAGGAGGAAGTGATGTCAGCATTGAAAACTTCCCATACCAATTGTCACTCCGTCACAATGGCAACCACATCTGCGGTGCATCGGTCATTTCCGGCAACTGGGCATTGTGCGCTGCTCACTGTACCGGTTTTCCAGTTAGCGCTGGAAGTGTATGTATTGCATTAATTGAACAATGATAAATGTTTTTTAATACTTTTTACTGACCATCTAGGCTAGTTTGCGTGGAGGAAGTGCCAACCGCCTCTCTGGAGGAGTGATCTTCGCTGTGGCTGAAATCGTGAACCATCCTCAATACAGCCCGAACACCATCGATAACGATGTATCGGTTTTGCGATCAACCACCTCTTTTGTTGGAGCTAACATCTCTCCAATCACCATTGTCCCGAGTGGAACGAACTTTGCTGCCGGTACCCGCTCCGTTGTGTCGGGATGGGGTCTGACCTCTCCTGGAGGATCGTCACCAGTCATCTTGCAAGCTGTTGATATTCCAGTTGTTGCTATCGCCACTTGCCGCAGCCAATGGGGAGCCGCCGCTATCACTGACAAGTGAGTGTTCATCGGATTAGAAATGCGAATTATATGTCTAATCTTATTGCATTAATTCACAGCATGCTTTGTGCCGGAGAGCCAGGACGTGACGCGTGCAATCAAGACAGTGGTGGCCCACTCGTGACTGGAGGACGCCAGTTCGGTATTGTTTCGTGGGGAGCGACTCAGTGCGGTGGAAGCTTGGCTGGAGTTTACGCTAATATTGGTGCGGCTAGTGTGCGCAACTTCATCAGCTCCACCACTGGTGTGTAATCTCGAAACACGGACAATACAGGTTTTACTATAAATGAATATATATATGTATTTTATTTCTTATAACTAATGCTCTCTTAAAACGTCTCGTACTCAATCCCAATCAAGAATTTATTGGTTCACTAGGTGTAATAGGTCGAATTTTGAAAAGTAGAAGATGAAGCCCAAGGTTGAAAATCTCGATAATCCATTATTGAGTTTATCCGAAACTTATTGAGAAATTGTTCTCCTATTAGGCTCGATTGATTTGAATTTTGATGAACTCGTTTTCGACTTCGTCGCTGCCTGCTTGGAATATGTAAGTTATATCACTTGATATCAGTGGCATATCTTCTGATGTTTACTTTTGACTCCTTTGTTCTTATGCCTCCAGATGAGTATGTTTACAAACCAAAACCAGCTGATGAATCCACTTCCCCAATGTTTACCTATGACCCCTTTTGTTCTCAAGCTTCCTGCTGGCCATTTAACATAACAAAGCTAACGGGGGAAGTTCGTTTGCGTACAAAAATGTCACAGAAAAGCTAAATTGGTAAGAGTTTCAAAAGCTACCGACGATTTTAACAGTTATCAAATTTCGGCGAGATGGTCTAAATATTAATTGAAAACGCAATATTACTTTCATTATTTCATTTTCATAATCCATTCATGCAAAGTCTTAGAAAATACAATTATAAGAGATTTGGTTGAAGATACCAAGTGTTAATTTCTTCATCTTACTGAAAAATTGATTGATTTTGGTGGAAATCTAATTCGTTTCAATAGGAGATTTTCTCGACTTCACTGCGCATAGCGTATAATTTTATACGCATGCATTGGTTCTGGTATAGAAAGCCCTCAACTAATAATTGTGGATGTTCTTGTAGAATTCTAAGTTTCGAGTAAGCCAAAGCTCGTTCAAATCCAAAGAGAAAATCAATGTCTGTGGCTTTGTTGCAGAGTGTTATAAATGTTATAAAAATCAATCTACTTTCATATGGAAACTTGCAGAAACAAAAATTAGTCACCCAAATAAAAAACAAAAAAAAAACATCACATAAATATGGATTTTTTGAATAACATATGTTTTGAATGACCCTAATAATCAAATTGATATAAAGATTTTTTAGTTTTCAAAAACATCGAATAACGGATGGTTTTTTTCTCGACTTCAATATAGTTCAAAAGAGTTGAACTGCTGGAGTTATTCAATTATAAAATTTGAATTTTACAGCCTCCATACTTTAGGATTATTATCGCTGAATTTTTTTTCTACTCAGCATAAACAAATATACCTTTAAAGTGTTACCATTACTATCCCTTGTTTGACAGTATTAAAATGTTTGATTAGTCACACAGATCATTGTTGGAAAAAAAATAATTAAGAAATGCATAGTAGTCTAGCTAGCATCAAAATATATGCATGCATACTTATAAATACTATTGAAATAGTAGACCTAAACGCTGACTAAAATTCAATCGGTACGCACAAAAAGACCTGTAATTCGTGATTCAATAAGTTTAAAAAGTTGCTTAATGGTTGCTTTACAGTACTTTTATTAATACTTCAAAGTTACAGCATTAGATGGTTACATTTCTCCAGTTCGAACGAGATCTCGAACCTTTCTCTTGATGGAGCCCATCAGCGCCCGCACAGTGAAAACGGACACGGAATCAGCGCATTTCTTTCATTTGGCCCGCATTTGCTGGATGTTCTTGACTACCCCACCGCTGCGTCGAAGTCTCTGCTTTGAAATTGCCCAGTATTTTCCGAATGGTCGAGATTCCGGGCATTTATTAGCTTGGGGACAAAATTTATCTTGTTGGCAGCATATCACTCCAGAACCACCTTGGAGTAGTGGCAGCTTCTCAAATCGGACCAGAACATGACTATGCCCTTATGCTTGCGGATGAACGGCAATACACGCTTTTTCAGGGATTCTTCGATGTAATCCTGGGATGCCATCGTCGAGGATGAATGATTCCGAATGGTTCCGTTTTCAGGCCACAACTGGAAATCGTTTGCTAAATCATGGCCTTCTTCGCAAACACGAACTTGAATCTTAAAAAAAAAATCTTCTTGTAAAATTTTTGACCGGGATGCTGCTTAAAATCGAGTTTGACGTATGTTTCGTCATCGATCAAAGTGCAGCCCTTGAGTTTCGTCAAAACATGGTCCTACAAGAGCCTTGCACGCTCTTTGGCCACGGAATTCTGCTTCATGTGCCGGTTTGGGTGTTTACTGGCTCTGTACGACTTGTTTCCTTCCCTGGCAAGGATGTTCCACACCATTTAAAAGTTGGAACCGGACCAGGTGTTTTGCACAATATTTTTTTTTCTTTCGAGTTGCATTTTACTTTATTTTAACTCCGACTCCGACGACTACTTTGATCAAACTTGCACCAGTTGTTCTCTATAGAAGTGGAAACCAACCACTGTCAAAGATTTTCGATTCGCAACACTAGAGCCCAAGTAACAATTTCAGTTCTATTCCAGCCGTATAGCACTCCTCCCGGCTTTGTTGATGACACTACATTCAAAACTGTTTTGTCCACCAACACCTCCTCTATGCATCTTTAAAGCCGAAATGTGTACAAAGTGGCCCACTCTATAGACGGTTGTGAAAACAAATTAATAAAACCTTTCTAAGACCATAAAGATTTTGAAAATGTTCAAGTGAAAGATGTTATGACCACTTGAGAACCATCATAAAACCTATTGGCCGCCATCAAAACCAGCATAGGGCTGAATGGCCACAGCTGTCAAACTTTACGGCGAAATCTTGGTTGGTTTTTGTTGTTTTGCTTTGTTGCTCTTCTGATTCATTCAACAGTAAATAATGGCTAAGAAAAAAGTTCTACTGTTGCGGGAAATTATAATTGATAGCAAAATATATAAAACAAATTGAGTTCTTTTTATAGCGTATCATGCTCCAAATCATATGCGCATTTAATTTTATGGTGAATATTGGCACGATAAGAGCTGAAAATTAATGCGCCTTGGAAATTATGCGAGTTTACAACAACAAAAACAAAATTGAAAGAAATATATTCCGTACATTAATCATGAAACTCCTGAAAATTGATGGAATTCAATAAGGTTATCTAAACGAATACCGAAGTTTGTCTTAGATCTACAGTTCAATTGTGTTAAATTTAAAATTTGGTTTATTTATTTTTCCACATTTCAATTATTTGATATATTTCAATATGGCGATTGCAAGAAATCACAGTTTTGCCAAAAAGCCAATTTATCTTAGCAATGGCTACTATAAAACTATCTGGTCGCTTGGTAGCTTTCCTCAATGCCAGTTAGCCTTTTAATGCATTTACTGGAGGCAAAATGGTTTTAAAATGCTTTTTCAATTGACCATAATAAGATAATATGAATGGGTCCTAAAACGGCATTTCAAAACAGCATTTTATGAGTTAATAAAGTCAAAATAAAACCTTTGATAAGAGTAAAAGGAATTTTAGAAGTCAAGGTTTTAAGATCGTTGCAAAGAAGCTGTGTAGGTTCTTATAAACCTGACTAAAATTTGAAACCTATTGGCATCTCTTGCTGCCATAATAAAGCCGAATTGATTTCTAGTGGCTTTCATAAAACTTTAATAAAACTTAATAAAGCTGAATGGTTTTGGAAATGTTACTTGGGAGGCGTGCTCCCGGCGCGCGAGGGGTGTACCAATTTACTTTTAGGTAAATTGGTTAAATGGTTGTTTATTTAAACTACACGAAAACCTACCCATGCGAAAATGCTGCTGAGGAGCAAACCGGTTTACCACTCTGGTCCGCTTCTAATCCACTCACTATGGGGTACCAGGTGGCAAAATCTCCGTCGATCTGGCAAAATCTGGAATACAAAAGAAAGCATGGAGAGGTAAACTTCCACCTCACACAGTTTCTGTCTGTCCATGGTTGCTTCAGGCAATACTTGCATCGATTCGGACACGCAGCGTCACCCTTTTGTCCGGATTGCGCAGACGTCCAAGAGACACAGGAGCACGAGGTCTTTGACAGCCCACGATTCGAATCATTGTGAAGTGAGATGCTCTTAGTTAATGCCGTCTATAGAATGTGTTGGGACAAAAAAGCGTGAAATGCGATTAACGGAGCCATTACGCAAATGATGTCGGCTCTGCAGTGAATATGGCGGGAGAATCAAGAAGCGAATGGTTGAGCGGAGTAACGGGTTTTTGGTCTCGGGGTCGGGGAACTCTCCGTCGTTGCATCCACAGTCGGGGACTACTCGAGTCGATTGCGTCAGTGGGAGGTAATTGGTTAACCGTGGTTTCTGGGTTTCTACGCCCACTGCCGGGGAATCCTCCATCGGTGTAGAATAGATCCACCGTCGGCGACTACTCGAGTAGATTGCATAGATGGTGGGAGCTGAATGGCTCAGTAAGTGGGAGCTTGAAGGCTCAACCAAGGAAGGTGGGAGCTAAATGGCTAAGGAAAGGAGAAGAAAAAAATGGCTCAGAGAGCATAGTGGCATAGCCAAGATCCCCCATGCGAGACGATCAATGCGGTAGCCAAAATCATGCCGAATAGCTACGGACCTAGAAGTAGTAAGTGACGTCTACTGCCTAGTGCAGGGCTTCCCAACCGGTGGTCCGCGACCCCCAGGGGACAATTTTTATGCACACAGAATAAAAAAAATAACTGATCCATAAAATAAAAGGCAACCTACTTATAAAGTGCATGAATTTAAAGAATAAACGAGTATATTTTGGTCTTCGTGCGTCTTATAATTCGAGTAGAGCAGAGTAGTGGTGAACACTACACAAAACACAGCAGTAGTGCAGGCGTCATATGAGACAGCACTGGACATCGCTAAAAACAAAAAACCTCATACGATTGGAGAAAGTCTGATCAAACCTAGCATGCTGAAAATCGTGAATTTGGTTCTTGGGGAAGCAAGTGAAAAGAAAATGCGGCAAGTGTCATGATCAAACAACACTGTGCAAAGACGAATTGCCCATATGTCCGAAGACGTGAAAGAGCAAGTTCTGGAAGAAATAAAACAATCTCCTTTATTCGCAATTCAATTCGATGAATCCACGGACGTCAGTTCCTGTGCGCAGCTGTTGGTGTTTGTGAAGTACGTATGCTCTGCTGGCGAGTTAAAGGAGGATTTTCTTTTCTGTTGTAACTTGGAAACTACTACCAAAAGTGATGATATCATGGCTAAAATCAAGGCGTTTTTTGAATCTGATGACTTGCAGTGGAAAAAACTTTGTGGGGTTTGCACCGATGGAGCTCCTGCAATGCTTGGCAAGAAATCTGGATTTCAGAAGAAGGTCAAAGAGCTTGCCCCACATGCCGCAGGTGTCCATTGCATGATCCATCGATATGCTCTTGCCAGCAAGACGTTGCCGGAAGGGTTATTGAAAGTACTGGAAGTGGTCATAAAGATTGTTAATTATGTTAAGTCTGGAGCCATGAATACACGTTTATTCAAGAACTCTGCAGGGAAATGAGCTCAAATCATGAGGTTCTTCTTTTCTACACTTCCGTACGCTGGTTGTCGAAGGGTAATGTACTCAACCGTGTTTTCGAGTTGAAGGATGAGATCCAAACGTTTTTGAAAGCTCAAGGGAAAAATGATTTCTTTGCACATTTTAATGAAGGAGACTTTCAGAAGCGTTTCGCTAACTTAGCTGATGTTTTTGAGCTGAATTTGCTGAATTTGAAACTTCAGGGCAAACAATCCAATCTTGTTCACTTCCAAGATCATCTTCATGCATTCGCGGAAAAACTAAAAAAATGGCGTCAAAAAGTTAAGATGGCAAATGTTGCCATGTTTGATCGTCTGTGCAATATGACCGATAAAGGAGCAAGCGAGCTGACTTCGGCTCTCCAAGCAGAAATTATTGCACATTTGGATTCACTGGAGCAGCAATTTGAGAAGTATTTCCCCGAGTTGAAGCCCGAAGTAGCTGCTTTAGTACGCAACCCGTTTTCATCTTCATTGAATGTGGCTTGCCTTCCAGATGAGATACAGGATGAATACTTGGACCTGAAGTTCTGGTGTGCTATTTATGGCTCGTACCCCAAAGTTTCCATGGAGGCATTGAAGATCCTAATCCCATTCGTGTCAACATACCTTTGTGAAAGTGGATTTTCAACTCTACTTTAAATCAAAACGAAGACAAGAAACAGACTGAACGTTGAAGATGACATGAGATTGGCGTTGTCTCAAACACAGCCCCGAATTTCAAATCTAGTGTCCCAAATCCAGGCGCAGCAAGCACACTGAGAGTGTTTTTCCTGGTTATAACATAAAATATAGTAATAAATCAAAAAGATGTATTTCTTAATTTTTTATCGCAACATAATCACATTAGTTTTCCAAGGGGGTCGCGGGGCCATTACTGATTCAAAAAGGAGGTCGCGAGCCCAAAAAGGTTGGGAACCACTGGGCTAGTGTATCATCATCGATACTAAGATACGGAGGTGCATCCTGGGTCGTAGCGCTGGAAACCAAGCGAAACCGGGCGAAGTTGAACAGTACCTTCAGGCTCATTGCCATGCAAGTCGTGAGTGCGTACCGAATTATTTCATCGGAGGCAGTATGCGTAGTATCACTCTCGCGGAGGACAGTGAATGTTATCAGCGGAGAAATATCCGAGGAGTTCGAATGCTGGTGAGAGTGGAGTCGATGACTAAATGGCAACGAAAATGGGACACGGGGGTGAACGGTCGATGGACGCACCTGCTCATACCGGATTTGTCGATCTGGATGAAAAGGAAGCACGGAGAGGTTAACTTCTACCTTACGCAGTTTCTGTCTGGCCAATTTTTGCATCGATTCGGACACGCAGCGTCACCCTTTTGTCCGGAGTGCGCAGATGTTCAAGAGAAACTGGAGCACGTGGTCTTTGACTGCCCACGATTCGGACCATTGCAAAGCGAGATGCTTGCCATCAGTGGGGCGGTACCAGCCCAGTAAACGTCGTCTATAGAATGTGTCGTGAAGAAAGTGTTTGGAATGCGATCAACGGAGCCATTGCGCAAATTATGTCGGCTTTACAGCGAAAATGGCGGAAGAATCAAGAAGCAAGTGGTTGAGTGGAGAAGCGGGTTGTCGATCTGGGGTGATGTTGTATGGTAGTTTCGCAGTCGGGATTACTCGAGTCGATTGCATCAGTATGTAGGAGCTAAACGGCTCACTGTCGTTCGCTTTTGGGATCCACAGGCGGGTAATCCTCCGTCGGAGAAGGGTAGATACGATGTCGGGGACTACTCAAATTGAAGACGTTGAAGGTAGGAGCTGAATGGCTCAACCAAGTAAGGCGAGAGCAAAATGGTTGTGGCAAGGAGTAGGAGCTAAATGGCTCTATTGTAGCCAAATGGCCAAGATCCTCCACGAAGTAATACCATAGGGCAGTCCCGTGCCAACGAAAAAATAACAATTTGCATTAGAAAAACTTAAAATAGCAATAAAAATTGATGATTCTCTTTCAATAATTCAAAAGTGACCGGTAAAACCTTTAAAAAAGCAATGGAAAATAGTATAAACGCAATAATAAGCTGATAGTTCGCCGTCATAATAATAAGTTCTAGCGCTATACATGTGACAAAAGTCTTCAAATCTTTCAAATCTTTCCTATTGAAACCGAACAAATCGAAATAAAAAATAGAACAATAAAAAAGAAAATTTAAATAATTTGTTTGGTTTCAATTGGAAAGATTTGAAAAATTCGAAGACTTTTGTCACATGTATTGCGCTAGAACTTATTATTATGACGGAAAACCATCAGCTTATTATTGCGTTTATATTAATTTCCATTGCTTTTTTAACCGGTCACTTTTGAATTATTCAAAGAGAACTATAAATTTTTTGTTGCTTTTTTAAGTTTTTCTAGCGCGAATTGTTCTATTTTTTGGCACAGTTTTTAATAATTTAGTGGCAATTTTGTGAATTGTCAATGCTAAATGTTCGTTAATTAGTGCCAGTATATATTCAAGTCATTTTCTACTGGGTGTTGGAAGGATGAGAAATTAGAAATGTAGTTGAGATAATGTAAACCAACAAAGCAGAATTTAGTATACATGCGTTTATAAAAGCTTAAAATCAGCCAGCGCATAATAACATCCGGTAGTACATGGACGATGCTCACGTTTGTTTTGTTTGTTTTCTTGACATTTGACAGTTCAGTGTGAGTGCGATGTGTCTCAAAACGTCAACAATAATAAAAACCTAAATGATCAGTGCTCATAACCTTATTAGAATACCGGTGCAGGGGTGCCGGGCTTACTTCCAGTCGGTCTTAAACGGTCTGCCGTGGCGCCACAAAGTAAGCCGTGTTTCTCAGGTTGTGGGGCTATAAACTCGAATGCTATTAGCCGAATTCTATTAGGTGGAATGGTACCTAGGACACCCAAACATTTGCTTACCGGTGAGGTGTGTTGAAGTTCCCAGAAGTACCCTGAACATAAGCTAATTTGGCAAATGTTGCACTGGGTACTACTGAACATGTAGTGTATAGAATTTCTCACGTCATTTGGGTTTGGCCCGTTTAGGGAACATATAACGTTATCTCGATATCCCAACAATCAATTGGACTATGGTAAAGCAAAGCAGGTTAAATCAGCGGTAGCTTTAATTTCAAAGCTTAAGATGTATTGAAATAGCGAATTTCCAACATTAATTTGAACGATTATAATCACTTGGTTTTCACCATTTAAGTAAAATTTCCTGGCTGTTGGAGTGGGTAATTTTCAATCGTTTCACTAGTTGTCGATTCATGCTGAGCGATTATATGCATCCCAAGATAACGATTCCCTAGGTATATAAGCTAATAATATCCACTCAACATCAACATTCAGTAGAGTAGGGAGTAACAATGAAAGCCTTTATCGTCCTAGCACTGTGCGTGGTGTCCGCATTTGCCGGTCCTGAAGAGGATCTCTGGCAGAAATTCAACAAGCTTCGCCCGGCTGGTTTGGAAGGACACGAGGAACCATCTTTTGAAGGAAGAATCGTAGGAGGAAGTGATGTCAGCATTGAAAACTTCCCATACCAATTGTCACTCCGTCACAATGGCAACCACATCTGCGGTGCATCGGTCATTTCCGGCAACTGGGCATTGTGCGCTGCTCACTGTACCGGTTTTCCAGTTAGCGCTGGAAGTGTATGTATTGCATTAATTGAACAATGATAGTAATTTTTTAATACTTTTTACTGACCATCTAGGCTAGTCTGCGTGGAGGAAGTACCAACCGCCTCTCTGGAGGAGTGATCTTCGCTGTGGCTGAAATCGTGAACCATCCTCAATACAGCCCAAACACCATCGATAACGATGTATCGGTTTTGCGATCAACCACCTCTTTTGCTGGAGCTAACATCTCTCCAATCACCATTGTCCCGAGAGGAACGAACTTTGCTGCCGGTACCCGCTCAGTTGTGTCGGGATGGGGTTTGACCTCTCCTGGAGGATCGTCACCAGTCATCTTGCAAGCTGTTGACATTCCAGTTGTTGCTATCGCCACTTGCCGGAGTCAGTGGGGAACCGCCGCTATCACTGACAAGTGAGTGTTCATCGGATTAGAAATGCGAATTATATGTCTGATCTTATTGCATTAATTCACAGCATGCTTTGTGCCGGAGAGCCAGGACGTGACGCGTGCAATCAAGACAGTGGTGGCCCACTCGTGACAGGAGGACGCCAGTTTGGTATTGTTTCGTGGGGTGCGACTCAGTGCGGGGGTAGCTTGGCTGGAGTTTACGCTAACATTGGCGCGGCTAGTGTGCGCAACTTCATCAGCTCCACCACTGGTGTGTAATCTCGAAACACGGACAATAAAGGTTTTACTATAAATGAATATATATATGTATTTTATTTCTTATAACTAATGGTGTTTAGAAACGCCTCGTACTCAATCCCAATCAAGAATTTATTTGCATTAGGCTTGATAGGTCGAATTTTGAAAAGTAGAAGATTGAACTTAGTATTTCATGAAACTCATGAAATTGGAGCCCAAGGCTCTCGATAATCCCGTATTAGGGTTATCCGAAACTTATTGAGAAATTGTTCTCCTATTAGGCTCGAGTGATCCGCTTTCGACGTCATCGCTCCCTGCTTGGAATATGTAAGTCACTTGATATCAGTGGCATACCTTCTGATGTTTGCTTTTGACTCCTTTGTTCTTATGCTTCCAGATGAGTATGTTTACACAACAAAAACCAACTGATAAATCCACTTCCCCAATGTTTACTTTTGACCCCTTTTGTTCTCAAGCTTCCTGCTGGCCATTTTAACAACGAAGCTAACGGAGGAGGTTCATTTGCGGGAAATACGCCTAAGAAAAGCTGAATTTGTAAGAGAACCAAAAGCCACTGATGTTTTTAACAGTTATCAAATTTCGGCGATATCCATAATCCATTCATGCGAAGTTTTAGAAAATATAATTGTAAGAGATTTGGTTGAAGATACCAAGTGTAAATTTCTTCATCTTACTGACAAATTGATTGATTTTGGTGAAAATCTAATTCGTTTCTATAGGAGATCTTTCGGATTGAACATTTTGTCGTCTACACTGCGCATAGCGTATCACGAAAAAAACGTTGTTGAAAATTACCTAGTTGACCGATCGATTTCAAACTATCAGACAATGAAATATAACCCATAAGTAAGCTTTTGGCATATTTATTTCATTCAACTTCAATACCATAACCGTATGATTGCACCTTACGCTTAACTCCACTTATTAGGTTCTGTACAACATCTAGCTGCAGCTTTTTCTGCACGGAAACCCACTTTTTCTTCATGTCTTCCTCAGATTTGACCACCTTGTGAGGCCGCCGTGGTGCCTTCTTCAGCATAGCCCAGTATTTTTCGATGGGGGTGGCATGGAGGGGTCTGCCCGAAGGTTTTTTTTTTTCGTTTATAGGAATATAGAAAAGAGCCATGAAATTAGCGTAATTTTTGGGGACAGGTTATTTTTATCGATGAATCAGAACAGGTTTAATCGAATAATTAGGTCTATTTTGCGCCTCGAGTGTGGTGAATATATATCTCGTATGATTCCGTGAGGATCAAATGGGGAATGGACTCACACGAGGTGACTGTAGTGACCTTACTCGATTTTCTTGAGGCGTCTCAAATCATCCGAGGCGGAGAATAGACCTGAAAAAAGATACAGTCAAGTTTAAACTAAAAAATGCTTAAACTTGCCAGATTTGAAAATCCGTTCTGCGTCATGGTACTTCTCAGCCATTTTTTATGCGTCTCGTGGCTGAGAAGCTCTGCTCGCATCCAGCTGAGCTTATGGGAATGGAAATTAACACCTGGAGCAACCTATATAGATTGGGTGTAATATCAATTTTCAATTCCGCTCGCATGGTTTCCAAAGTTATATTTAACTTTTTGTGGCGCAAATTCGAACGACAGCTACTTCGACCTGCAGGTCTTGTTGTTTTATATTTAGAGCATCTGAATAATGGTCTATAAACTCCTGCCCATTTGTCATATCTAAACGCGATAACGAGTCAGCTGACTCAGCAAACGGCATGTTGTTGAACCTCTTCTCCTACAACATTGTCGATTACCTATTAAAAAAAAAAAAAACAAAAAACAAAAACATAAAATATGTAATCGCAAGTCAGTCACATTTGAATTTTCATCAGTTTTGAGATAGGATCATGAATCAGTTTATCTTTGCATATATTTTGAACTATGCTATCCAAAATTGATGGTTACTTAAGTAAAAATGAAAAACAATATGTACCAACTCAAATTGTCACATAACGAAAAATAACCGCAAGGAAAAAAGTATGTAATTTCATTGAATAAACTAGAAAACAACGTCACATATGCTTGTTTTAAAGTTGATAAGAAAGTTAAACACCATTGCGTTTCAAAAACTATGATTCATGACTAAGGGTTCTGAAGACCCATACTTGCCAGAATATGTTCCGGTCATAGCATAGCCACTTCAACAATCCCAAGACACGCAATAATCGTCAATGAGACCATGGAATCATTCTTCTAATACTATACTAAATTAACACAGCATCGTTATGTCGTTGTGGCTGACTTGCGGTTATTTTCCTCATAGACAAAAAAAAAATCGCAAGTCAGTCTCACTTAAATTATAAACATGAAATATTTTTTTACGATATTTTATCCATTACATTCTATTATATAGAGATACATTCTATCATGCAACACGATTACTTAACAAAATATTACTCCTGGAAAAGTGCAGAATGGGAAAATGTGCAAAATCATTTGACAACATTTTCTCATTTTCAGTTTTTTACAGATGGGACTGACTTGCGGTTACGGGTAGTGCAGTATTGATATAGAACTGCTTTTTCACAACTGTATGCGCATTAATCTACTTACATTTATGCTCCAACAAGTATTGCAACATTCGTATTGATTATTTATTAAGTGAAATAAATATTAGAGGCCTTCCAAACAAAAAGTAGACTACAAAAATGAAAAGTGAGCACTTATAAAATAGTATTCAGGGGGGCTTTGTGGTCAAGCAGTTATCGGTTTCATGGTGGTTCAACAGTAAAGGAACTGGAATTTCGAGTACTGCATACAGATGGTTTGAAAGCTATTTGTCTGACAGAACTCAACGGACTGTTTTTAATGATTCTGTTTCCAGTCCCGTGGGGAATGATCTTGGAGTGCCCCAAGGAAGTGTATTTGGGCCTTTTTTTTGTTTATTATGTATATTACATGCGACTTGTTTTACGATTTTGTGACATTAATCTGTTTGCAGATGACACAGTGTTATTCTTTGCAGCTAAGGATTTAAATGAAGCCGTTTCCTATTTGAACGAAGATTTGCGTTTTCCAAGTAGATGATTGAAATGTATGCAATTGAAATTGGATATAAGTTAAACTAAATTTATGGTTATTTCGTAGAATCAAGTAAATGAGGATGTCTCAGTCACGAATGATGATAAGACAATTGATCGCGTTTGGGAGATTAATTATCTTGGCGTGATTATTGATGACAAGCTAAAGTTCAACGCTCACATCGACAATGTCATCGAGAAAATTGCCAAGAAGTATGGAATTCTATGCGGATTGAAAAACGATTTGGCTACTTGCAGTAAAATACAGCTATACAAATCAATCATCTCTCCTCATTTAGAATTTTATTTTTGGACAATCAAACACTAATACTGAGGCTACGGCGTTCGCATGATTTTAAGATGTAACAGATTCACTTCCTCGACTTTTATGTTTGACGCTTTGCAATAGTTATCGGTTAGACAGAGAATTCTTTATTTGACTATGGTGTTCATTTTTAAAGTAGTTAATGGTTTGCTGCCTCGATATTTGTGTGATCGAATTGAAAGAGGAAGTGATATTCATAGATATAATTCTAGAAATGCGAATAAAATAAGAACACCGAATTTCTTGACATGTGCTTCACAAAACCATCATACTTTAATGGAATAAATGTTTTCAATTCGCAGCAACCCGCCAGCAACGAACAACCGCAAGCCACCAATACGGAAAAAACACATCACAGCAGAGAAAAACTAGCAGGCCCTCAAACCCGTTCAAGGAACAATTCTCCGGCTGTTGCCGTTCAGGAAACAAAACGTGGACGTCCTCTAAAATACAATTACGACCAATTCGTAGCTAAGAACAAATCGCCAGATATAAGCCCGCCTCCAAAGAAAACTGCCACCACAACACGCGTCCAACCTCAAATGGATTACTCTAGTGACAAGCCCGAGATATCGGAGACACCTCCAAACCAGCGTCTTCGATAGTTACACTCCTCAACGATGTTTGGACAATGAAGATGACTTACGCATGAACACTGACAACGAGACAGATCGGTTCGGAAGTGGGGAAAGTGTAGTACCCCTTCTGACGCAAGTGCAGCAGGTTGAAGGAACCATCCGGGACGCCCTACCCCAACCCGTTGATGGTAAACTCTCCTCTGTAGCCGATGGAACCACGAACGAACTTGTACCACGACCGAGAACCTACGATAGACGACAACTTAACAACGACAGCACAATAACCAACAACAACAACAACACCGAGATCAATCAAGCTACACACAGTCTTTTCCCAGGGCCAGCTGTTGCCGGTAGTTCTGGAAGAAATTGTGCAGTTTCGGCAATGGCTGGCACTGTGGGACAAGACGTCCCACAGGTCAGTCTTGTTTATTCACATTCACCGACAGATACTGCTGCGCCCAATATTATTACAGATAACCACCACACAGCGTCGGGAAACGAAACGTCAAGAATACACCGGATAAATATTACACAAAGCGCTTCCCCAGTGCTGGCTGTTATCGGTGTTGGCAGAACTAGTGTAATTGTTTCGACAGCAGCTGGTACTGTCGGACAAAGCGTCCCACAGGCAAGTTCCAGTTTGGTATCAACACCTGCGGAGGTTATCGCACCACCTTTCTCTCCCACAGCCGACCCACCGCGCCGATGCGAAGAACATCCACATCGTCGTCCGCCACCGTTACAGATAGTCACCCTGATGGCGTTTTCGAACTACAGTGGAACCTGCGTGGCCTCAGGGCCAATATCAGCGAACTGAAACTCCTCATCGCCGATCTCGAGCCTTGCGTCGTGGCTCTACAGGAGACGAAAGCAAATCAAACCGTCGTCCCACCAGACTTCGTCGGCAGACACTACACGCTGCTCCTGGAGTCGAACAGCGCTCACTACTGGCAACACGGGGTTGGCCTTGCCGTTCGGGAAGGTATACCATTTGAGCGTGTACAGATCGATACCACACTGCACCTCATCGCTGTACGCATCCACGCACCGATTCAGGTAACTGTAGTGTCTGTCTACATTCCGCCGAGTTCTGCGCAGTGTCAGGCTGCATTGGGTGAGTCATTCGAGCAGCTGGAAGGTCCAGTGCTACTCCTGGAGGACTTCAACGCGCACCATCTAGCGTGGGGATCCCACCAATCGAACTCGCTTGGCCAGTTTATCGCAGAGACGACTTTGACCAAACAGTTGGTGGTGTTGAACGATGGCTCGCATACTCGCATCGACCCGGCTACGGGAAACACTTCTGCTATTGATGTGAGCATCTGTTCCGAGAGGCTTGCTCGCAGGTTTACCTGGAGAACCTTGTCAGACACCCACAACAGCGACCACTTCCCGATCACAGTGTCCATTCCCGGGTGGACGAATCATCGAACGACTCGACAGAAGTGGCTTTACGACCAAGCGGATTGGTCGTTGCACGAGCGACTTACAGCGGAAACCATCACGTCAGAGGCCAAGTGGGACGTAAGCAGCTTCACGGAGAAAACTCTCGCAGCAGCGGCAAAGTCCATACTACGAACCAGCGGGCGAATCGGACCGAAAGCGGTACCGTGGTGGTGCCCCGAAACAAAAGCAGCAATCCGACAGCGGCGAAAGTGCCTTCGATCTCTCCGACGTCTTCAACAATCCGATCCAGATCAACCCGAAGCATTGGAAGCAAAGCGAAGGAACAGTCGTGGCAAAACTTCGTAGGGAAGATATCACCGAGTAGCACGGCAGCCGAATTATGGCGGACAGTGAACAACTTGTGTGGCAACCGGCAACAGCGCCCGGTAATCCTTAAGCGAGCGGACGGGTTCACGGACGACCCCGAAGAAGTGGCAGAAGAACTGGCGAACGTTTACTGCGAAAGAGGACGGTGCTAAATAGGAGAGGCCACGGGACTGGACGCCCAAGTAACATTGCCAAAACCATCCAGCTTTATTAAGTTTTATTAAAGTTTTATGAAAGCCACTAGAAATCAATTCGGCTTTATTATGGCAGCAAGAGATGCCAATAGGTTTCAAATTTTAGTCAGGTTTATAAGAACCTACACAGCTTCTTTACAACGATCTTAAACCCTTGACTTCTAAAATTCCTTTTACTCCTATCAAAGGTTTTATTTTGACTTTATTAACTCATAAAATGCTGTTTTGAAATGCCGTTTTAGGACTCATTCATATTATCTTATTATGGTCAGTTGAAAAAGCATTTTAAAACCATTTTGCCTCCAGTAAATGCATTAAACGGCTAACTGGCATTGAGGAAAGCTACCAAGCGACCAGATAGTTCTATAGTAGCCATTGCTAAGATAAATTGGCTTTTTTTTGGCAAAACTGTGATTTCTTGCAATCGCCATATTGAAATATATGAAATAATTGAAATGTGAAAAAATAAATACACCAAATTTTAAATGTAATACAATTGAACTGTAGATCTGAGACAAACTTTGGTATTCGTTTAGATAACCTTATTGAATTCTATCAATTTTCAGGAGTTTCATGATTAATTTACCGAATATATTTCTTTCAATTTTGTTTTTGTTGTTGTAAACTCGCATAATTTCCAAGGCGCATTAATTTTCAGCTCTTATCGTGCCAATATTCACCATAAAATTTAATGCGCATATGATTTGGAGCATGATACGCTATAAAAAAAACTCAATTTCTTTTGTATATTTTGCTATCAATCATAATTTCCCGCAACAGTAGACCTTTTTTCTTAGCCATTATTTACTGTTGAATGAATCAGAAGAGCAACAAAGCAAAACAACAAAAACCAACCACGATATCGCCGTGAAGTTTGACAGCTATGGCCATTCAGCCCTATGCTGGTTTTGATGGCGGCCAATAGGTTTTATGATGGTTCTCAAGTGGTCATAACAGCTTTCACTAGAACATTTTCAAAATCTTTATGGTCTTAGAAAGGTTTTATTAATTTGTTTTCACAACCGTCTATAGAGTGGGCCACTTTGTACACATTTCGGCTTTAAAGATGCATAGAGGAGGTGTTGGTGGATAAAACAGTTTTGAATGTAGTGTCATCAACAAAGCCGGGAGGAGTGCTATACGGCTGGAATAGAACTGAAATTGTTACTTGGGTTCCCTCGATTCGACAACAACTGTTGGAAACGCTTCAACCAGTAGGTGTCCATAAAGGACACAAGTCTCGTGAGTACCCACGGAGAATGGAGTCAAAGGCGTGGTGGGATTCGTGGGGGACAATTGTGGGCAGAAAAAAAGGAGGGGGGGGCGGAGGGGGAACGGGGGCGGGGGGGGGGGGGGGGAAGGGTGGGGTGGGGGGGGCTAAGAGGGGGGGGAGGACACCGGGAAAAGAGAGGGGAGGAACCCCCCCTGAGGGGGGGGACCGGGGGGAGGTGGGGGGGGAGGGGGGAGGGAACCGTAGTCTACACTGACGGATCCAAGTCTGGAGACACTGTAGGGGCAGCGTTTTACAACAATGGCATAGCTGGAACATACAGTCTCCCAAAAGAGTGCAGCATATTCTCCGCGGAAGCGTATGCAATAAAAACGGCGATCGCGATACCAATCCTTAGCGATCTGGTAATTTTATCTGACTCTGCAAGTTGCCTACAGGCCTTGGAAACAGGGAAATCGAGACATCAATGGATCCAAGACATAGAACAGGCAGCACGAATTCGATCGGTTCGATTTTGCTGGATCCCTGGCCACGCTGGCGTCAATGGGAATACCGAAGCCGACCGACTTGCCAACGAAGCTAGACAACAACCGGCCATCGATATCCCAATCCCAGCGGAAGATACACTGAGAGCAATCAGGCAACGCATAAGGAACTGGTGGAGCAACAAATGGTACGAATCCAGAGAATCGAAACTCAGAGAAGTGAAGTGTGACACCCACAAATGGACGGAATAAGGTAGCACAGCTGATCAGCGTGTACTTACACGTCTGAGGATAGGCCACACACAACTTACGCACACATTCCTATTAAAAAAGAGCCCCCGCCTAACTGTGACTGTTGTGGAACGGTGCTGAATGTACGGCACCTAATATTAGAATGCAGGAAATACGAAGCAGAAAGAAAAAGCAACAACATCGAAACAAGTTTGCGTGATGCCCTGGATAACACACATGAACGAACAGCACAAATGTTAAATTTTCTGCGCAGCAGTGGTCTATACAAAAAACTTCAAAAGAAAATAAGAAGAAAGTGAATATGATCAAGAAAAGCATGAGCATGAGCATGATTGACCGCCCGAGGTTGCTACTCCGTTGTTGCCAGATCAGCTGTTATTACACAGAGAACCAAAAGATGATGCTTGGGACTAACATACGCCGGCCTCGCCCGAATGCAGGTCAAATAGGGAATGGGTAGGAATATGTTGACGTGCTACTCGCTTTATTGGAAGCCGCGGAATCCACTGCACTTCCACGAGAAATCACTGGGATTTTGGATAACAGGATTGGGTGGCAGCAGGGTTCGTTTTGGTTAACGACAAGCTGTTAGGTGTAATTAGTACCGATTTCCGATTTGAACCGATTTAAACCAACAGTAAGGATGCTATTGGGGCGACTCACAAAGTGTGATTGTGGTGTTTCATTGGGAAGACAAAGTGATTTTTAATAATGCTGAAAAGCCGATTTTTACCGGTTTAAACCAACAGTAAGGATGCTATTGGGGCCACTCACAAAGTGTGATTGTGGTTTTTCATTGGGAAAACAAAGTGATTTTTGATTATGCTGAAAAGCTGATTTTGACCGGTTTAAACCAACAGTAAGGATGCAATTGAGGCCACTCACAGAGTGTGATAGTGGTATTTCATTAGGATTTCATCTCAACGCTGGAGAGCCAACTTGAACCGATCTACACCAACAGTACGGATGCCGCTGGAGTCCCTTACAAAATGGGACAGTGATTTATTTGCTCCAAGATAGGGTGGCCCGACGAGCATGATGAACGAATAATTTGGATCACAATTAATAATTTACTTCACCACCGACCGATCTTACCCGGCGAACCACGACTTCCGATTCTCACTCGATCACTCGCGCAACGAACAATAGGCAACCGAAACAATAGGCAAAACGCAACGCCCGATAACAAAATATTGCGGAACAAAGTATCGACACAACCGATTTAACCGATGGGCGACGCAAACCTATTAAAAGTAAATTTTGTTAATATAGATACATAATGGGTAACAATTACCTGTCCTGCTCCTCGTCCTTGAGAGCACTTACTTCCTCACTACCGAGTATTAGATATTGTCTTCAAAATTTGGTAGAAATAAATTATTTGTTGCTACATTTTTCCTTCATTTTTCTCCGACGGAGTTTCAACAGGATTATTTCTGTCACTATCAACGATCACATTTTCGTCAATACCCAATAATTATTGCCAAACAATCTATTTCACTTATTTCTACTCGGGATCATCTAGACACTACTGTAGTTAATAATTTATAAAAGATATGGGGTTTTTTCGCCTCCATGATACGGTATCTGCATGCGGCCGAATCATTAAGGCTTTTCCCCATCAAAACTTCATTAAGACTGCTAGTCATATAAAGGAATGAATCAAATAAACAAATAAACAAATAAACAAATAAACAAATAAACTATACAACTGTCAGCACTTTTTAGTTGGGCTAAAGTGAAAAAGGAAAACAATTTTCCCACCGCCGTCGTCGCACTTACACACACAAACACACCCACACACAAACACACAACACACACACACACACACACACACACACACACACACACACACACACACACACACACACACACACACACACACACACACACACACACACACACACACACACACACACACACACACACACACACACACACACACACACACACACACACACACACACAAATTCGGTTTCTCGCCCGAACGCACTCTTCACGACACGACGCACGCGAAAACTACGGAGGGACGCCGGCGACGCGGTTTTCCCTGGCACACTGCTGTTGTCAAAAATTCGAAGGGAAAAACTTCCCCACAGCAGCAGTTTGATCGAACCACTCGATTTCTGAATCCAGCTCGAGACGTCACCACACTGTCCTTTTACTTTTCACTTCATACGATCGAAAAAAAATACACAAACACTTTGCGATAAGAACACTGCCGATTAGACCTCTGCACTTTTTCCCCCTAATTACATGTTTACAAAACACCTGAAAGAAACTCCTGTTTATCAATGTGGGAGAGGTCATCCGTTTTCACAACAAAACACTCGGCCAGTGTGTTGGTGCCATCACAGATCGACCCCACGGCGATAGTATTGGTGCCGACTAGCCGCTAATCGTTGGTCGCGCAGAAAAGGCAACATCAACAGGAAAACGACAGCAAAGAAGCCTTCCAAGAGAAGTGAGCTCCCCGAAATGATTCAATCATCATTTTCGTCCCGGATCGGGTACTTTTCACGACAATTATATAGTCTGTCTTCAGAATGCTGGGGTGGGTCTGACCCCCTAGGCACCCCCAGTTGTTACGCCAATGGGCTTCGTCAGCATCTGGGTGTACATTTTCCGGGCCCGTGACGATTTGTACCCTTCTGCACTTTGTATGTATGCAGTACCACCCGGTCCTTGGCTCTCTGAACGAAAGACTTGGCAGATTCAACTTTTTGGCCACATACCTGGCCGAAGCATTGAGATTCCGCTTAAACGCTTTCAGGACACGCTTGTGATCCTGCTCAATAATAGAACATTCTGACCGCATTTCTCCTTCCGTTCGATGCTCAGAGTTTCGTAGCAACGTTTAATCGCACGACTCACCATTGACTGCACGATTCCGAGTTGTTTTCCAATGTCCCGATGAGAGAGTTGAGGATTTTTCAGGTGCTTGCGCAAAATCAATTCGCGACGTTTCTTTTCGGGTGACACCTTTTTTTTCATCAAAACCATTCTATTTTCATGCGGAAACTTGCAGAAACAAAAAATAGTCACCCAAATAAATCCAAAAAGAAAAAAAAACTCCATGTGAATATGGAATTTTTCAAATAACATATGTTTTGAATCACCCTAATAATGAAATTGATAAGAAGATTTGAAGTTTTGAAGTTTTAATATAATATATTAATATATTTGTGCGTACCAATTTACTTTTTGTAAATTGTATATCTCAGCAAACTTCGGCTATCCTCGAAAATGTTTCACACCTTTCCCCTTGTGGTTCCCGTATAAAACACCTGCCCAGGAAGCCGTTAAAAGTCTGCCTTGATATAAGTTTATTCGCCCATTGCCGCGCAATTGAACTTCGTCAGCATTGTTGAGTATAGCTTCCGGGATCTTATTTTGGACGTCTTGTTTTGTTAACGGATGCACGGTTGCAGATGACACTTTAAGAAATACGTCAAGTTTAATTGGAAAAAATTATGATCGCAGCACCCTTTAGTAGGGATTTTCAGCAAGAAAACACCTCGGCATAATTGTTTCAATGCAAAAATCACCCTGATTAATAAAAATAGTACAACCTTTATACGATAGTTGGTTATACGATCAATTTACACCCTGAGAACTGCACAAAATGTGATATAGTTATAAAATAAAGAAAAAGTCGATAATGAGAGCTGACCAAAGTATATAGAATCGAGTTAACAAACCATCAACAGTTACGGTGAACAGAATTTTAAACATAAGTAATGAGTAAAGTTCTTGATGCAACAAAGAACTCTTGATTAGGAATGACCTGAGTACGAGGCGTTTGAAGAGAACATTATTTTTAAGACATAGAATACACAAATTATCATTTATACTAATGCATGTATTGTCCAATTTTCTTCATTACACTCCAGTGTTGGAGCTGATGAAGTTGCGCACACTAGCCGCACCAATGTTAGCGTAAACTCCAGCCAAGTTTCCACCGCACTGAGTTGCACCCCACGAAACAATACCGAACTGGCGTCCTCCAGTCACGAGTGGGCCACCACTGTCTCCATTGCACGAGTCACGTCCTGGCTCTCCGGCACACACCATGCTGTAAATTAAAGCAACATGATTAGGAACATAATTCATAGGATTTCCTAGCTAAAAATCACTCACTTGTCAGTGACAGCGGCGGTTCCCCACTGGCCGCGGCAAGTGGCGATAGCAACAACTGGAATATCAACAGCTTGCAAGGTGACTGGTAGCGATCCTCCAGGAGAGGTCAGACCCCATCCAGAAACAACGGAGCGGGTTCCAGCAGCAAAGTTTGTTCCACTCGGGACAATAGTGATTGGAGAGATGTTAGCTCCAGCGAAATTGGTGGTTGATCGCAAAACCGATACATCGTTATTGAGAGTGTTGGCATTGTATTGAGGATGGTTCACGATTTGAGCCACGGCGAAGATCACTCCTCCAGAGAGACGGTTGGCACTTCCTCCACGCAGACTAGCCTAAATGGTCAAAAAAAAAAGGGTTAAAAAGAACTATAATTGTTCAATAAATGGAATACATACACTTCCAGCGCTAACTGGAGCAACGGTACAGTGAGCAGCGGACAATGCCCAGTTTCCGGAAATGACCGATGCACCGCAGATGTGGTTGCCATTGTGACGGAGTGACAATTGGTATGGGAAGTTAGCAATGCTGACATCACTTCCTCCTACGATTCTTCCTTCAAAAGATGGTTCCTCGTATCCTTCCAAACCAGCCGGGCGAAGCTTGTTGAATTTCTGCCAGAGATCCTCTTCGGGACCGGCAAATGCGGACACCACGCACAGTGCTAAAACGATGAATGCTTTCATTTTTGCTCCGTACTCTACTGAATGTTGTGGTTGATATTGGTAGCTTATATACCTCGTAAATTCTTTATCTTGGGATGAAGATTATCGCTCGCCTTGTATGAGATACGCCGTACACATTGAAACGTCCACGACAACTAGTAAAACGATCGAAAATTAGCCACTGCCACAACCGTTAGATATTACTTATATGGTGATTACCAATTGATTATATTCGAAAAATCTTGGAATTGTTTTTTGTAGTTTAAAAGGGGGTTGTTGGGTGGTTTTTTGTTTTTTTTTTGGTGGGGGGGGGTTGGGGAGGGGTTTATTACGGTTTTCACTTCACGGTGAAAACGAAGTGAAAAAAAAAAAAATTTTATTACGAATGTCACCAAGTGAAAAAATATGAAAGAGTCCGGGGGGGAGTCAAGCGGTGTTATTGTGGGGCGAAAGGAAAATTTTGGGGGGTTTTCACTTCACTATCACTTCCACCCCACGGAGTTCGGGGTTTATTACGGTTTTCACCTTCACTATCACTTTCACTTCACTTACACATCACCTCACATTTTTTCTGCTATTACTGGTATCACCGTGATCAAAAATGAACTCCGTGGGGTGGAAGTGATAGTGAAGTGAAAATCGTAGTAGCCCTCAGAAAATCTATGGTTTGCGTCACTTTTTTCGGTGGCGTGATGGTGCCGTGGCAACCATAATAACAGCGAGTTCATTGGAATCGTCACCTCGGATGAACTCTTTCATATTTTTTCACTTGGTGACATTCGTAATAAGGTTTTTTGTTTTCACTTCGTTTTCACCGTGAAGTGAAAACCGTAATAAGCCCCTTCATTTTTGATCACGGTGATACCAGTAATAGCAGAAAAAATGTGAGGTGATGTGTAAGTGAAGTGAAAGTGATAGTGAAGGTGAAAACCGTAATAAGCCCCGATGTGAGCATTCTATACACTTCACGTTCACACGGAAAAAAATCCGTGCTCAGATCCGTGAATTGCAGTCATAAGCTCGAGAACAATTAAAAATACACCGTGAATTGAATCACGTAATCATGAACTAAATAACGTTTAAAGGGGTAAATCCCGAAAACGTGAACTAGTTCACGGTCCGTTTTCATTTCGGGAAAGCTTTTTTTTCTGTGCAGTAATACCCGGGGCAATAGCTGCCAAATTAACTTGTGTACAGAGTACATCTGGAAAACTCAACACCTGACACCAGAAAGCAAATGCTTGAGAAACACGGCTTAAATTCTGGCGTCACTCGGAGGAGCATAGTTTAAGACTCTCAGAAGCATCACACGTTTGCATAAATAGAAAAAAAATCAAAACCGGATTTTTTTTTTAACAAGGTCGATTGATCAAGTAGAAGGTGATCTGCGGACCCTTCGCAAGTTGCGAGGCTAGCGAATTGCAGTCATATGGATAGAATAGAATGGAGACAACTTCTGTGCGCAGCTGAGGCCACCCTGGCCTTAGCCTGATTTGTATTTGTAAGATGATCTTCAGCATCGGTTTGGGAAGATATATCATCACTATATTTTTTTTTCTTCCCTTGTATTTTCATCTTACGTATTATTAAATTCATTTCAATATCGATTCATTAACAAGAAAAATGTCAAGTTAATCGCTGATAAATGGAGATTCTTTAAGAAACAACCAGGAAATGTCAATTTCTGTAGAATTGGTGCCAGATATGTGGCCAGTAATGATAATGAATAAAGTGTATCGAACTTCACGATTTTTTAAGGATATTCAAAACATTTTCAAAATTAAAAGTTGAGTTTCTGTCTCAGCCTATAGATATATTGACATTAAAATTCGCACACTTTTGGGCAGATCTTCATGCCAATTTGTTAATTATTTTTCTATGATACTAGTCCCAAAAACAATACAGTTGATTTTGGCAAGACGTCATTTAGGCAAGGTTTGATTTTGAACTGATTTTTTTTAAACTCATAATCACCATATCTCTCGGACCTAGATGACCAATTTAGAAACAATTCATTATAATTTTTGAGAATGAAATACCTTTTGTTTGGTAGTTGTTGTGTATATATCAGTTTAGTTATTTTCGTGAAATACGACATGATTCTTAGAATCTGTGTTTTTTTGGGACATATATCGGTTACATTTTTGAAACCAGTTGGCTGATTTCAAAGCAATTAATAGGAGGTCTATGGGACCATAACACCTTTCATTTTGCGGTCAATAAAAAGTGTATTCGATAAATTTTGTTTGTTGCTTATTCAATCTCTTATTCCGAATGCCTACATCTTTCTTTTCACTCCTCCCATCAAATTTTGTGCAACCGTTTTCCCAGTGTTTTTGTTGTTTTTACCCTAATTTTTTTAAACTACAGCTCTGTTTTAATGGGAATGTTGAGATTAGGATGTTTGCGAAGTTCCGTCTTCATAGTTGCCCTGAATTTTTCAATTGGGTGAAGTTCCGGTTAATTTGGTGGGTTCATATCTTTCGGCACAAAATTGACTCCATTGGCCCGGTACCACTCCAACACGTTTCGAGCCTAGTGGCAGGATGCTAGATCAGGCCAAAACAGAGTCGATCCTTTGTGCTTCCTTATGAATGGCGAGAGACGTTTCTTAAGGCACTCTTCCGTGTAAATCGCACCGTTGATTGTTCCGGAAGTGATGAAGGAAGTGCTTATTTCACCACATCCGCAATTCACCTGCCAGATCACAAACTTCTTTGCGAATTACGATAATTTTTCGAACATCCTCTGGAACATCGAACTTAGAGTTGGCAACGAAATATTCTTGTCCATGAAGTTGATGAAAGTCAACACTATTCAACACGTTTTGGTGAGCAACTTCGTGTAAAGTTTTCGGGCGCAGGTTTTCAAAGTGATGTTTTGATTTTCATTTCGGTTTAAGGCTTTTTGCACCTTATAAACATGTAACGCAGCACGCTTTGATTTCATGATTTTCTGCACAAACCCGACTGACACCTTGGACATTTTAGTGACATATCGAATTGACATGTTTGGACGGTTCTGGAACCGTTGTACCACTTTCCTAACCATTTTACTGTCCATTGGACCACTTTTACGACCACTCCCTTTCTTCCTACGGGCATTGAGACACTCTTTTCCTAAGTAACAATTCAAATGCAAATTGGTTTTATGCATGTTTTATGGTAGTTTTATCGAGCATTATGGAGTTCATTTGTTTTTATCAGGGAATTTTCCATGTTAAGGTAGTTTTAATTGATAAACAGTTCTTAAGAGTTATTAAAGAACACTTGAAAAAACCTCCATAAAACTACATCATTTATAAGTGTAATTCACCTTATAAGTAATTTTATAAGATACTTGATCCCCCTCTCAAGACATCGTCTCGCAACTTTCATAAAACCTGATAAAAGTTTTGAAAAAGTTTTATGACATTCTTCTTTAAGATGAATGTATCTTGGAAATGCTGCCATTAAATTCTCTTAGAACCATTTGATTTTAAATAAGAGCACGTCCTCTTGAGAAAGAACATTATGTGAAAAATAAACAAACTGTCTGGATGGACGCCCATAGATGGAAGAAATTAAAAACTAGTGGATCGTTCAAGCGGGAATTCAATAAAAACCTACAATAGTGCACTACGATAGTAAAATGTTATGTTAATATTAAAGTTTCCCGAGTCGTGCATTTCAGTTCCCAACAGGCAATACAATATTTATACTCGTTTCAAGTAAAAACTTGTTTATCATGATCTCATCTTCTCATGATCTATACGTTAAATCTAAAGTCGGAAGTAGTGCGCTGGAATCGCTCAGTGATCCACTACACAGCGCACTATTTTCGACGTTAGGTTTAGCGTATAGATCAAGAGAAAAATTATTTTTCGCTCAACTGTTGTTTCAGCCGTCGCTAATCAGTAAAAACAATAAATTATAAAAAAATTATGACTAAGAACAACAATTATGCATAGGCACTTTTGATTTGAACGTTCATATTTTCTTTGTTTATGATATGCCTTCTCCACACTGATTTTATGGCTATCTTACGAAAGACTTGTTTACCTTGAGCAATTCAAACAAGTTTGATTCAACCGTAACTCATCTTTTTCAAGAATAGAACAAATAAAGACGATCTTATCGCGCTATTCAAATAATCTTATTGGTCTTGTGCAAGAAATATTAGTTTTATTTACATTTTATGGTAGTTTAGTAGTTTCACATAAAACCATTGAAAAAATGGCGAGCGTGGCTATTCTGGATTCCCTCGGAGTGGTAGCCTTTTACATATTTATGCAACAAAACTCTCGTAGACACAATTCATTCAAGAGTTAACAATTTATCCGCCTTGTCACCTAATTGTTGAATTTTAAGTGTTTTTTATTTTTTAAATAAATCAATGTTATAGCAATAATTCCGTGGCGCATTAAAATTTTCGAATTTTCATGTTATAAAACACCAATAAACTGAACGTTGCGTGAAAAATTTATCAATTGCAGGCAAAAAACTTATGCATTTATGGCCAATTTTACAATTAATTTACATACTTATCCACTTTGGAAAAGAAACATCATATGTATATTGATATTTTTTTTTATTTTTTTAATAGCTTGCACTCAACTATAAACAAAAAAAGTCCCCAAAAAGTTCCCCATGTATTTGCAATTCCATGCTTTCTAGCTTGGGTGGGGCGCCCGCTGGTTTTGTTTTATGGTAAGTGCACAACAATTTTTCACGGATAATTTCGATCAAGTTCCCGAGCTCTGTGTTTTTCGGAATAATTTGCGGAACCAGGTTGTCGATTTAAAATTGAAAGCACAAACCCATTTTTCGAAACCAAATGCCCCTTCGCTTCTGGTATGATCCGGTTATTTTTCAGTTGCAATGTTCAGACCTGTTGCCAAAATCGAAAGGATACTGTTTATGGATTCAGATCTGCCTGACAGCGATTTGTTATGCATGTTTCTTGGATTTGCATTTCCCCAATCTCACAGAGCGCACTCGTACAATTAGACGTGATAATCTCTATTTAGAACCACATTGCTGATTTTCCAAGGCATTATCTACAAAGGGATTTTCAGAACCTGATTTACTGGTTTCTCTAAAAACCGCCTCGCCTATACGACTCCATGATACTGATAAGGGGAATAGCCCAAAATGTGGTACACGGTCATAATAAAGACGGGAATCCATGATTTTATGACGTCTGCACAATCATGATTATCCATGTATCACTGCTAGCATGGCAAAACGTTATGATAAGTTTATCGCTTCACTAATGAAGGGGGAAGTCATTATCAGTATTTGTTGTGCATTTTTTTTGAGTTTTCGTGTAAAGAAATTTTACTTTTTATATTTGTTTTCGCTAGACAGTACGGCAATTAGATTATGGGTGATACCTTAGATACATCGCCGACCATTTTTATTTGTTCGCATGTATTTATTCTTACTCTCAGCTCTAACACGATTCTAACATGCGAGTCTGCTCTCCCTTTCACTTGCAGCTCCGACGTTACAGGGTGAGTCGATAATTATTGAAACACTGTAGATTTATTATAAAATCAGATATACTTGTCGAAATAAAACCAAGCTTGTTTGGTAGTGTTGTGTATCTATTCAGTTCAGTATACGTACATTAGTTAACGTTTAGGTGGATCGAAATTTTCGAGCCTGTGCGATCGTATCTTGTACAATTTTTCTCAATTTTGGTCTAATCCTAAGCATTTACTCGGTGTTGACAGATCGTAGCAAGCCGTGCTTGTAAACTGACGTGTTTTGTTTTTGCTGCGTCCTTTTCGCGAAAAATAAAATCAAAAATATATTCGTAATTCAACTTTAACGAACAGTGAAATCATATAATCTCCACGTATTTTGTATAAGTGAATATAATCGATTCCTTCCCGAAATGTGTGATGGTCGGTGGTTTTTCCCCGTTTTTTTTTTGTTTTTTGTGCTTCGCCCCCGCACCCGGAGGAAGAGTTAATATCAGCTTAGTTGTGTTTGCTAGTGCTGTTACTATTGCGCCACGCTGACATAAATGATTAAATTAGAGTATTTTTCCGCTTTGTCGCGAGTGAATTGATGATTATAAGCAGTTTAGAAGTCGATATAGAGTCGCCTCATAGTGGGGGATTTGGATTATTGACAGAGTGTGGAGAGAGAAAAAAGAAAACCAGAAAACGTAGAAAACGGCCATTTGCTGGTCAGAAGCAAAGAATGAAGCTAAAGTGCGTGCGCGAGTGAGTGGCTGGCATATATATTTTCAGATGCACTCACCACGTGGTGTACAGATGGTTAGCTGTGAAGTTTTTTTTTTCTTCCGTTGCACAATGATTGTGATTTTCAAATTAAATAAATTTTTTCTCGGAAGTGCTTTTTTACCTGTGATTTTCATTGTATTGCATTTGTGCGCGAAGTACTAGGATGATGTGAAAATATTTGCCGAGTAGCGGAGTGCTAAATACGTGCCATCCTCAAAGCAATAAGATTTGATGATGGAAGTGTATGCACAGTACCTTTATCCATTTGATGTTCGTACTGTGTCTATGCGGTGCTTGTTGTAAGTGAAAGTGATCTCGGAATGGACGTGAGTAACCAGGCATTCTGAAATGGGTCACTGGAACTCAACAGAGCTATCACCTTCCAACTCCCGGGCTAAAAATGTTTGTCGAGCCGACAACAGTTCGTTTAACTGCAAACATTTTTCTTCCATAAAAACACTGCCGGACGGTGGGCGTTGGATTGTATATACACACATACATACACAATCCTAAGCATTTACTCAGTGTTCCTCGCTTCCCTTTGCTATTTCTCAGTTTCCGTTTCATCATAATCCAATAGGCGCGTCTGATGATAGCTGAAGCATAGTAAGCCAAAACGCGTCATGCAAATGCTGTTTTTATTTTCCGTAAATTGATAAAAACCAAAACCAAATAGTAAATGTTCACGATGACTAAACCCAACTAACTAAAAACAAACCCGGTATTACATCATGCACGCTTTGTGTGTAATAGACAACAGAACACTGCGTTCTGATTATTTGATTATTGTTTCTTCCTTTTTTGGTTCTAAGATGATATTAGATGATTCAGTTTCTTCACCACAATTAACAGTGCCTATCCACTAAAGGGACAACAGATAGCAAGTTACATACCGCACTGGGCCAGCTTAAACAGCAGATAATGTTATCGAAACCTCGCAAATTTGTCTAATTGCTATTGGAATTGAAAATAATAAATCCGTATCATCCAATTTTCTTTGAATCCTGGAGAGTGTGAGCTGTTTAGTGGAATACCTGGAACTAGAAAATGAGAAGAATGATTAGTAATTTCCATTTAATTTCAACTACCTTTA
Organism: Aedes koreicus; assembly: GCA_024533555.2. Lineage (NCBI taxonomy): Eukaryota > Metazoa > Arthropoda > Insecta > Diptera > Culicidae > Aedes > Aedes koreicus. The sequence goes on from JAHHFK020005899.1 coordinate 53,620, forward strand.
TTGCTTATCTTGACAGATACGCGTATTTCGTCTACAATGTGCAGACTTCTTCAGTGTCGTGTACTAATACTCGAGTATTAGTACACGACGCTGAAGAAGTCTGCACATTGTAGACGAAACACGCGTATCGGTCAAGATAAGCAATAAAGGTAGTTGGAATTGAATGGAAATTACTAATCATTCTTCTCATTTTCTAGTTCCAATTTTCTTTGCTATTTTACCAAGAATGACGCTGGGTTTTGTGAATATACACTGGTCAAAACAGTTAAACAAATAGAAAAAAATTTTGTTTTTGGGGAAGAGAGGTGGGGTGTTGTTCTGTAAACACCCCTCTTTTTTTGGGGCCTTTTGACCCTGAAAAGCAATGTTGTTATTTTTTTTTTTGGGTTTTTCGTTTTTTGAAAAAAGTGAAATTTGTTTTTTTCTTTTTTTTTTTATTTTATAAATTTGAAAAACAAAAAAACTCAGAGTCGATAATCAGTTACAATACTAAAATGCAACATCAACAAATGGCTCGAAGTACGCTCTGTACTAGAAATTTTAAGTTGTAAACGCTGCCTGTCACTGAACTTGTACAGAGTAATCATAACACTGGTTTACCCCAAGAATTGGAAGTTATCGAATAAGATTGTGAGATATTGATTTTCGAGGTTTTTACGCGGGATTAGGCCGATTTCAGATAAGGATTGTGTAGGTATATAAGCCAGTACCGTAACTCGATAACGCCCAGTAGAGAACGGAGCAAAAATGAAAGCATTCATCGTTTTAGCACTGTGCGTGGTGTCCGCATTTGCCGGTCCCGAAGAGGATCTCTGGCAGAAATTCAACAAGCTTCGCCCGGCCGGTTTGGAAGGATACGAGGAACCATCTTTTGAAGGAAGAATCGTAGGAGGAAGTGATGTCAGCATTGCTAACTTCCCATACCAATTGTCACTCCGTCACAACGGCAACCACATTTGCGGTGCATCGGTCATTTCCGGAAACTGGGCATTGTCCGCTGCTCACTGTACCGTTGCTCCAGTTAGCGCTGGAAGTGTATGTATTGCATTAATTGAACAATGATAGTTCTTTTTAACCATTTTTTTTGACCATTTAGGCTAGTCTGCGTGGAGGAAGTGCCAATCGTCTCTCTGGAGGAGTGATCTTCGCTGTGGCTCAAATCGTGAACCACCCTCAATACAACCCCAACACCATCAATAACGATGTATCGGTTTTGCGATCAACCACCAATTTTGCTGGAGCTAACATCTCTCCAATCACTATTGTCCCGAGTGGAACAAACTTTGCTGCTGGAACCCGCTCCGTTGTGTCGGGATGGGGTCTGACCTCTCCTGGAGGATCGCTACCAGTCACCTTGCAAGCTGTTGATATTCCAGTTGTTGCTATCGCCACTTGCCGCGGCCAGTGGGGAACCGCCGCTATCACTGATAAGTAAATGATTATTAATTAGGAAATCTTGTAGATTATGTTTCTAATCGTGTTGCTTTAATTTATAGCATGGTTTGTGCCGGAGAGCCAGGACGTGACTCGTGCAATGGAGACAGTGGTGGCCCACTCGTGACTGGAGGACGCCAGTTCGGTATTGTTTCGTGGGGTGCAACTCAGTGCGGTGGAAGCATGGCTGGAGTTTACGCTAACATTGGTGCTGCTAGTATCCGCAACTTCATCAGCTCGAACACTGGTGTGTAAAATGGAATGTTTTCAAATAAATTATTGTTTAGCATGAATTCGATAGCGTTGTTTTCTAAAACCTAAATGGGATGGACTCTTGTAAGTTATAGCGGAAACAAACTTCTTCAATTGCTTCTTGGCAACTTTCTCCTATTGCTTCTTTGTCTATCACCTATAATTTTCCAAGTTATGTTTAGATATACATTAGGGTGTTTCAAAGGATTTGTTTTGCCATACTCAGTGGATTTTACATACGGTGCTTATTATTCTACTTAAATTGGGATCTTTCGTTTTGAATTCAATTTTTGAATTACTAGAGAAAATGCTCACTTTTTACTATCATCATTTACATCATGATAAGTGGGATATCTTGGCTTCTCTTTCTTATGAGGAATTAGCTCGGCTACAACATTGGTGATAACATCTTTCTTACTGAACCTCGGTACAATTATATGTGATTTGAAAGCTCGACCTCTTGAAAGGGTTATTTTTTGCTGAACAAAATTGTGGTGATAATTGGCAAGGCAGTTCCACGAGTTTCAAAAAATTTACATTTAATTCATATAAAAATCCTATTCAAAAACTTGAAGATTTGTCATTCCACATACTAAACACTGAATTAGGGCTTGCTGGCGACAAAATCTCGACACCCCCAAATTCGTATATCTCTGGAAATACTTCATCAACGCGTGAAATATTTCGCATGTCTGTCAAATTTTGGTGATTCTACAAGCAGTTACCTCGAAGGTGGCGTCGAAAGAAAAGCAAGTGCGAAAAGCAACTGTGTGCGGTCGCAATGAAAATCCGGATCTGCTAGTAAGAAAACTTGCAAAAAAGCTTGGTTTTCCTACAAGCACTGTCCATATCGTTCTTAAATCTTTCGATACACGTTTGACAACAGCCAGGAAGGCTGGAAGCGGAACAAAAACGGATCTCAGGAACCACTAGAAGAACGTGAAGGTGACGCAAAAATTGCAAAAGAGACCAGGCGCTGTATTGTGGATCTCGAAACGAAGAACTTTTTCTCACAAGCGTTCGTACAAAAAGTCGTTCGTTTCGAGCTACGAAATGCCACCCCAGATCTTTCGGTACGTACTGTGGCTAGAAAAATAAAAATGCCCCCAACTTTCGTGCATACTTCCAAACACCGGCAAGGTATGAAGTCGTTCGAGGTGAAAACTGTACCGAACCGTAATGATAAACAGAATGTGACGGCTAAAACTCGGGCTCGCAAGTTGTATCGCGAATATTTGACGAAGTTTTCCTCCGTGATAATGGACTTATGTGCTGGAAGACATTAAGCAGCTTCCCGGAATGTCTTATTATAGTGCCATGCAACGGAACGGCGTAGAGGAGCATTTCAGGACAAAAAAAAGGCCAAGTTTCCCAAAAAAATATTTGGTTTGGCAGGCAATATGCAGCTGTGGTCGAGCAAGCCAAAACTTCATCACTACCGAAACGGTAAACAAAGAAAAATACCGTGAAGAATGCCCAAAGAAGCGATTGTTACCATTCCTACGCAGCCATGACGCTCCCTCGCTATTCTGGCCTGATTTGGCATCTCGTCACTACGCCAAAGATGTTTTAGAATGGTATAAAGCGAATGGAGTCCATGTTGTACCGAAAGAGGCGAATCCACCTAACTGCCCGAAGTTGCGACCTATCGAGCGGTATTGGGCTCTCGGTAAGAGAGAACTGTCTCAATATAAACAACAAGCTACAACTATAGAAAATCTCGAAAATCTTGGACAAAAGCAGCTAAATCAGTTGCAGAGAAGTCTTCACAGACCCTAATGGCTGGAGTACACTCAAAAGTTCGTAGTTTCTTCATGCAGCCTAATTAAGTAACTGGAATTTTTTTTAAGATGACTAATAATGCACAGTTAAATGAAAAAAAATGCATCTTGGATTGAACTAACAGCAAATTTGTTGTATTCCAAATTTAATCGGTCCAGATTTTGTCGCGAACAAGCCTTAGGCTCGAACATTTCAATGTCTTTGAAAGTAAAGTCTTACATCATATAGCAATTCCAAAACTTATTTTGATATTTATGCGTTATCAAAACTTTTTTTTACTTTACAATTGTAGAATTTGACATCAAAGGTTACTTTCATCCTGCTGTTATGTTCTCTAGTGAAATACTCAATTTTTTATCAACACGAAAAAATGTAGGGTAATTTGACTTTTCAATTTCGTCTCGCTGATAGCAGGATTAGTTTTAAACTTGGTGACATGGAAAAATGAGTACTCCACATGATATTCTGTCAAAACAATGAAAACAAAATTAGTTTTTTCAAAGAAAAGTGAACGTAAGATTACAGCGAGATGAGAACTAAGTTTGATATCAAGTTTGACAATTGTGAAGTGAAATAAAATTTTGATTTGAATTTGATGTTGATATTAAAATAAGTTTTCAAAATGGTATTTTTTTTTATGTTAAACTTTACTCTGGTATAAACAGTCATCATTTGGTTTAGCGTTATATGTTTAGCATTCGATGAAGTTCTACCGTGAATAAATCAAGCTTACTTAATTGTCTAGTGGGAACAAATAAATTTATTTTTGACAGTAGATCCATTAGGTTAATGCGTTGGGATATAATATCGTTTACAAACAAAATCTTAGCATAATCTAGATGATCTTTAAATGCTTGAATATAAATTAACGTGCAGCGTGTTTCATAAAACGGAGAAGTGAAGTTTACGAATTGTAATTAGTTAGATTTTGCCATTTTTATCACGGTAGTTCCATTTCAATTCCGGTTCAATTCCATATCGGTTCCGTTTCGATACCGTTTCGGTTCAATTTCGGTTCTATTTCGGTTCTATTTCGGTTCAGTATCGGTTCCGCTTTGGTTTCTTTTCGATTCCATTTCAATTCCATTACAATTCCATTTCGGTTCTATTTCGGTTCCGTTTCGAATCCATTCATTTCAATCCATTTTGCATCTATTTCAATTCCATTTCGATTCCGTTTCGGGTTTATTTCGGTGTAAGTTCCATTTCAATTTAACTCAAGTTCAATTCAATGTCAATCAACTAATCACGGTTTCGTTTATTCTTTTTCCTCTGCTCTCAAATTCTACTATGCACACCTGAGTCACCGTCAGGCAACGAGTGATCATTCCGGTTTTCAAGAGTTGAATGCTGCCCAAGTCAAGCACTACAAATCAAGAAGTATCATGGAAACCGTAAGCCGTATGCTACGGGAAAGAAAATGGTATGTATGTTCAAATGGAACTGTACAGCCTGGATAATCAGAAAACTAAGGTAAATTCTAAGGTAAGTAAAACTAAATAGCTCGGGGCTGTGAAATGAACGCCATTAGCATAAGACAACCTAACTGACTGGCTCTTGTAACGCACTTTAAAATGGAAGCTGATTAGAAGATACCGCAGTGCTGTAAGTAACCAACATAGGCACACCATTGCAATTGAGGGTTGTCGAGAAATATCATTCGCTGTATCAATACTAAATATTATGCATACTCTTGTTGCAATACTTCTTGGGGTTGACTTCAGTACTACTAGTTGTCAACATAGACTACACCAAAGGCCTGAATGTCGTCCCTAAGAATTATTGTTTGGTAATTTCCATGTCATTTTGAAAGCTAGTTATTACTGCATACGGCTTGGAGATGACTTCAGTACTGGGGGCTATCAACTTAGACGGCCTTTGGCCCGGATTAACATCTCTAGGAAACATTAGACAAAGCTCGTAACATCTAGCATAGTGTATTAATTTGAGCTTCCATTTTTCGGCTGCGTAACAAAACATTATCGCGGAAAAATTGAAACTGAAATTTTGAAAAATAATACGGTCCAATACTAAATACTACAACAAGGGCTCAAGCGGCCAACATAGGATAGCGTCTCTAAGGTGTTGTTTGTAGTAGAGGTGACGTTGGGAAAGGGTCTAGTCTTGACAAACAAGCTATCATGCATCTCCAGCTAGATACTCCATAACAAAATACGGCAAAATTGCCAAGTTGTCCAAAGCTACGTCCAATCGAGAGATATTGGGCTCAGATGAAGCGGAAGTTCTCTGCAAAGAAACAAGGAATCAAAGATATCAAACATTTCCAACAAATATGGTCAAATACGACCACCACGGTATATGAAGAGTCTGTACTAACCCTATTGGATGGAGTTAAGCGCAAGTTAAAGGGTTTTTGTTAAAAACAAATTATTTGGAAAATTGTCAGTAAGGCAAAAGCTAGCAGTTTGATATTTGACTTAATTTGCCTTATCGCATGGATGTTCATAGTTGAATTCAAGAAAAACTTAATATGGCTCAATTTTCAATTGCTTCTATTAAATTTTCCCAGCCTGCGGTACACTAACGGAACTATCAACACTTTCTCTTCACATCTTCGTTCTAGCAAAATTACTGCCCACTCCTAAAAACCTCATGGAGACAGGAAAATATTTCCTTCTAAACATGATAAATTTGCGTTTGAGCATTTATAAAAAAAAAAAATTCTCGGGGAAGTCAAAGTTCAAAATTATTATAGTTATACGTTTGGAAAATAAGAGACTATGGTATTAATCGTCATAAGCAATACGCATGAAATGTCAAAAAGTAAAGGAAAGATAATCAAGGGAAACGCATATGTTTTGACCATGCTACTATTTTAGCATTTTTTGACGATTGTTTTCGATTTTTACAGGTAAGAGATCATAAGTTGTGTGAAGATTGTTGATTCAAATCCTTATAATTGGGATGAACACACATTTTACTCGCAAAATGTACAAATGTTCCTATTTTATCGTAGTTTTACAGTATGAGCATAGATTTAGATAGATTTTTCTGCAGCGTTTGATAAAATTAACCATGAAATCTTGATAGCTAAACTCGATCGTCTTGGTATCTCCAGTACGTTACTAGATTGGCTTAGTTCCTACCTAGTTGGTCGTTCTATGGCAGTCAAAATTGGAAACACAACATCGGAACCGTTCCCTGTCACATCTGGTGTTCCACAGGGCAGTCATAACGGGTGTCCACTAAATAATGAGAACGAAAAGAATGGGTCAGGAAAGAAATACCAGTGAAGTTTTGTTCATACTGATTTATTTTATTAAAAGGGTCAACTTAAATCTTCAAACTAAGTTTAGTGAATATTGTCATATGGTCCGTGGTCCGCCGTGCGGCGCAGCTTAGTCGTTATGCTGGAACATGACCGTTGGACGGCAGCCACATCGATTTTTCGGATGCAGCTTTTGATCCTGTTGGTAAGTTGCTTGGTGTTCTTGGCCTTCCAATTATCCTTGTATACCATGGAGCTCAAAAGACCGAAGAAATCCTCGATAGGACGGCACTGTGGCAAATTTGTCGGATTCCGGTCTTTTGGGACATATGGTATATTTTGGCTCTCCAAAAACGTTAGCGTTTTTTTTTGCGTAGTGCGATGATGCCTTGTCCGGCCAAAACACGTATTTGCCATCCGAGTGATGTTGTTTAAGAAATGGGATGAGTATTTTCTGCAAACACTCTCTTTGGTACACCTCCTGGTTGATGGCCAATCCGCTTGGTTTGAACCACGGCTTCGAAATACCCTTATCGGATATTACGATGTATAACATAACCTTCGATTCAAATTTGTGCTTGAACTTATACATTACTTTTGGAGGAGTAGTAGATTTGTCCTTAGTGTAGAATCGGTCGTTTCCCGGTATCTGAGACTTCGAAAGAGGAAAGTAGCTTTCGTCGTCCAGAACGAAAGATTTTCCGCCGTAATTCCGAGTCATCCAGCGGCATTGGGATTTCACGGTTTGAATCTGCTCATCTGTGTACTCTGGGGATCTGGTTTTCTTTCTACACACTATTCCTTCTTTCTTTAGCGTCTTGCAGATGAGTGACTTCGAACAATGGAACTTTCGGGCTGCTTCCCGTTGACTTACCGAATCCTTGTTGTTGAACATGCTGCGCAGCGAGCGGAGCGTTTTCTCATTCATTATTTTCGCTGGACGGCCGCAACCTTTCTTCCGGGTTACTCTCATGCATGCCAGGATACGGTATACGGTGGATACCGGAACTTTTTCACGACAAAAATGGTCCACCGTGTATTTTTTTCCACGATCTTCGTTCGCTTGAAAGAATTGTACAACGCGCGCGCGCAGTTCTTCCTGTTTCGACGGCATGCTGAACACGACTGAACATGTTAGAGTGAAATAAGAGTGTATGAAAATTTTCTGGAGAGTGCAACGATTCATTCATCTAAAGTGACATTTCTATGCGGCCGTTTTTGTTCTGATGGAAAAGTATTGAAATCATTCTCATTTTTTAGTGGACACCCGTTATTGGACCTTTCTTATTCCTGCTATACTTGAATGATGTTAACCTAGTACTTAAGTGTTTCAAGCTCTCATATGCTGATGACTTCAAACTATACTACGTAATAACCTGCCCTGAAGACGCACAGTTTTTACAACGGGAACTTGACAGTTTTTCTACATGGTGCTTAACAAACCATATGAGCCTGAATGCTGGAAAATGCTCGGTAATCTCCTTCACCAGAAAACGCTCTATGGAGTTATTTAACTACACTATCGCAGGAACATCCCTAAAACGTGAGGACAATGTTAAGGATTTAGGCATTCTTCTGGATTTGCGTTTAACTTTTAAGTACCATGTGGCTTACATTACCTCCAAAGCCTCAAAATGCCTGGGCTTCATTTTCCGTGCTGCAAAATACTTCTCCGATATTCATTGCCTAAAGACACTATATTGTTCACTGGTCCGCTCTATACTAGAATATGCAGTAGTTGTATGGGCTCCATACTACCAAAACGACATACGGCAAATAGAGGCAATTCAACGCAAGTTTGTCCGCTATGCTCTGCGGCGATTACCCTGGAATGATCCTTTTAACCTTCCCAGTTATGAAGATCGTTGTAAACTCATCGGCCTCGATCTTCTCGAAACTCGCAGAATTGCAACAAAGGCTTCATTCGTGTCCGATGTTTTTATGTGTCATATAGATTGCCCTTCTGTGCTAGCTGAGTTGAACTTTGATATTCGTCGTCGCCCTCTCCGCACACATCAGTTTTTTCGTATTTCTACTTTCCGTACTAATTATGGTTATAATGAGCCGATTAGTAGTATGTGTCGTGTGTTCAATCGCTGTTATAATGTCTTCGACTTTCACTTGTCTCGTTCTGGTAACAAAAGTAGATTTCTTGAATTGCTCAGATAGGTTAGGATAGTATAGTATAGTAATTAGAAATTAAGAATATTCTATGTTAGTTTTAAGAGCTGATTGTATCATTTGGAATTTAATCTGTTGGTACCTAAAGATGAGGAGGTTTTATGCTCATTTTAGAAAAAAAGCTTAAGCTCCCCTGAAATGGGCTTTTCCCTCCTCCGGAAAAAGAATAAAAAAAATAAAAAAATAATAAAAACTATGGTCAAAATTGGTGCTCTTACCCTTTAATATTCGATATAAATGTAGCGATCTAGTTTGCTTATGCTCGCTGCAGGGTCTCAATCAAATTTTTCATGTACAGTTGATCCTGAACACATTTTACATAGATTTAATGTTTTTTAAGTCACCTGACTGGATTCATAGGGATTTAACCTACTGTTTGAAATTTCAAACACAACCGGTAGTTTTTGTTTTTCATTAAAGCTATTAAAGAAATACACAGCCAGTGAAAAGTTGACCTTTAGAAGACTTGTCTCTTTTTTCCAGTTCAGTGTTGGACAGTAGATGTACATTATATTCAGTTGATATCAGAAGAAAACATAAGATAAGGATAAGATAGTTGAAACCAGGAATAAGAAGATAGACAAAAGCCGCCATCAAAAATCCTTTACTAGCACACAAATCTGTCATTAATTTTAAGACACTCTTATTAGTGGGTATCCTGTAGGCAGAACAAAATGCTGGTGGGTCAAACATAAAAATTAATTTTTCTGAAATTGTACCCTGTAAATAGAAGCAACCGAAACAACTAACCAACCTCACTATGTAATAAATAAACCTTCATATCTGCAGTGTCTTGTTTGGCAAGCTTCTCCGGACAGTTTTAAACGTCATTATTAATTCCACTAGGCAATTCTTTCGAGCAGCAGCAGGGTCAATCTTTACTTCCTTTTTACAGCTTCTATCGTCCGTTAAAGTATGAAAGGAATTAAAATGTCACTTATTGTAAAACTTTGCACAGCCTCGACCCTTTGATGATGGAGTAGCTTCGGGGATACTGTGTCTGTACGCACTAAAACTTTTACAAAAGGGTCGGAACCGAAGGCCGGTGCGTAAGATTAAATTATCAAATAATAAAAGCAGTAAGTAGATTTACGAAAAGGTGTCTACAACCGCATTAAATAAAGGTCGAAAGAGTTGCTTAGTTCTCTGGAGGTTGAGTTTAATGTTTCATAGGAGTAACGTTGCAAAAATTGATGCTCAAGAATTAAAAACTTTATTTGTCACTGATTTTTCGACCTTGGATGCCTCTGTGGCACGGATAGGATTGCGTATCTAAAATTAGTAGAACGCTTTTTTGGCATTTAATCGTGGAATTTCATTTCTCTCCGTTTAATGCTGTTAAGATCTGGAGTAAGATTACTTTATTGCAACGTAGTTCACCATTAATGAGTGATGATCATGACAACATAGGTGATCAAAAGATAAGTGATGAAGACGCCATTACTGGCTATAAAAGAGCCTACCCTCACATTTTGTTTCTTTAGTTTATTTAAAGAAGCAGCTTATGGTTCATATCACAACGAAAAGCAGTAAATAAATCGTTCAGAACAGTATGTTTCAGGTTCATGACAATCTTAAAGTTTTTAGTTAAGAGATATGCAAATTTACTAGTTTAATACAAAGTTTAGAAGATCAAGTTTCAAGTGATACAGAATACAGGAAAAATTTAAAAACTTAAGTTAAAAGTGATACACAATACAGGAAGAATATAAAGATTTTCCTATCGCAATTAAACATTGATCTGAACCCAGCTACACCACAGTAGCAGGAAAACAGGCTTGTGCGGTCGAGGTTTTGGCATATTGATTTCATTCAACTTCAATACCATAACCGTACGATCGCACCTTACGCTTAATTCCACTCAATAGGTTCTATACAACATCTGGCTGCAGCTTCTTCTGTACGGAAACCCACTTTTTCTTCATTCATGTCTCCCTCAGATTTGACCACCTTGGGATGCTTCCGTAGTGCCCGCTTCATATTAGCCCAGTATTTTTTGATGGGCCTTAGTCCCGGTGCGTTTGGGGGGTTCAACAGAGGAAGTAGACTCTTCTGTAGACACTCCTTGAGGTAGATCTCCCCGTTTATAGACCCGGTAGTCATGAACGGCACACTCCGTTTGCCACATGACCAGAGCCAAATCATGTATTTCTTGGCAAACTTTGAAATCAACTTGTGCTGGGCGGTCAAGAACAGTAGCCCCGGAAGCTGCTGGAAGTCCGCCTTGACGTAAGTCTCATCATCATTTGGATACTCCCGAGAGAAGGCTGGTGGGACGATAGATTTTGGAGGAGGAAGGATCTTTCCCAGTTTTATGGATGAGTATGACTTTAGCTGACTTCTAACACGACCGGACAAAGTGGACGAATAGAAGGAGGAATAGAAGGAGAAGTAGATAAGTTGAAGAATAAGAGTTGAGAAGGACGGAATTAAGTGGAGTGGGAAACGAATTAATGGATTAATATTGTACATGAAATAGATTAACGAAATCAGAATTTCGTAAGACACGAATGCACCCTTCTGGTGTAAGGTGTGGTTATAAAAAAACACGAGGGGAAGTAGCTAAGTTGAAGGCATTTATTAAAAATGAATGCTAGAGGCTCATAGAAGAGGAAACTCAAGTGCTTGAGTTCCAAATCCATGATTTTGTCGAAACCTGGGGCCTTCATGTTCTTTGACATTTTGATATAGGTCGTCAGTTCGTCAGCTGTGAGCTCTAATTTCTCTGAAAAATCATTGGGACATACATGGATGTTATTTGCATGCTCGTTAACTGCAGCTTCAACAGAGCGGGTATTTTCTATGACTTATGCGACGATTTCAACTTGACCATCTTGAACACGGGGGAAGCGACACGAATAGCAAAACCTCCTGCCAGGGAGAGTCGACTTGACATATCTTTGTGTTCTAATTCACTATCATTAGATTGTCTGTGGAAGGTAATCAATGATCCCCATGGTAGTGATCACTTACCAATTATTATCTCAATCACAAATAGTTTTCACAAAACAGACCAGTCAATCCATGTTCCTTTTGACCTCACGAGGCATATTGATTGGCAACATTTTGCATCGGCGGTAACCCTTGGTATTGATTCTACCGATCCTCTTCCACCATTAGAAGAGTATCGTTTCCTTTCCGACCTGATGTACAAAAGTGCATTAGAAGCTCAGAAACGACGTGTTCCAAGTGCATCCCTCAAAAGAAGACCCGCCACCCCTGGATGGGATGATGAATGCACTAAGTTGTATCTTGAGAAATCCGATGCGTTTAAAGATTATCGTAGACATGAAACATGTGAGCTTTTTGATAAGTACCTCAAGCTTGAAAAAAAGCTTAAAAACTTACTCAAAGCAAAGAAACGCAATTACTGGCGTTCGTTTGTAGAGGGACTATCTAGGGAGACCTCGATGACAACGCTTTGGAGAAAGGCTCGTTATATGCGAAACCGCTCATCCTCCAATGAGAGTGAAGAATACTCCATGCAATGGATATTCGACTTCGCTAAAAAGGTTTGTCCAGACTCTGTCCCAACACAACCGAATTTGCGGGATACTACCCGAAATAACGGTTCTCTGGACGAACCATTCACAATGTTGGAATTTTCAATGGCACTTCTTTCATCGAATAACTCTGCTCCGGGAAGCGATATGATTAAATTCAACCTTCTAAAAAATCTTCCTGATATCGCTAAAAGACGATTACTTAACTTGTATAACACTCTCATGGAATTAAATATAGTTCCACCCGCATGGAGGCGGGTTAAAGTAATAGCTATTCAAAAGCCTGGGAAACCAGCGTCTGATTACAATTCTTACCGTCCGATCTCTATGCTATCATGTTTAAGGAAATTGTTAGAAAAAATGATCCTATCAAGACTTGACCGTTGGGTTGAATCAAACAACCTACTTTCAAATACGCAATTTGGTTTCAGAAAGAGCAAAGGAACAAACGATTGTTTAGCGTTGCTTTTATCTGATATACAACTGGCCTTTGCACACAAGGAGCAATTGGCTTCAGTATTTCTGGATATTAAGGGCGCATTTGATTCAGTTTCCATAGATATACTGGCAGATAGTCTGCACAGTAGTGGATTACCAGGAATTTTAAATAACTTTTTGTTTAATTTACTGTCAGAAAAACAAATGACCTTTAATCTAGGTCAACTGACAACTTCCAGAATTAGCTACATGGGCTTACCCCAAGGCTCATGTTTAAGTCCCTTGCTTTATAATTTTAATGTTAAAGATATTGATAACTGCTTGGAAAATAGATGCACGCTAAGACAACTTGCAGACGATGCTGTGATCTCCTTTAGAGGTCCACGTGCGGAAATCTTGCAAAGACCATTGCAAAATTCCCTAGATAATCTGTCCATCTGGGCCAGAAATTTGGGGATCGAGTTTTCACCGCATAAAGCCGAATTGGTAGTGTTTACTAGAAAGCGGTTCCCAGCCCAACTGCGTCTCAAGCTGTTGGGAAGAGACATTACCCAATCTTTGACCTTCAAATACCTTGGAGTCATGTTTGATTCAAAATGCACTTGGAGTTATCACTTTGCGTATTTAAAACAGAAATGTCAACAAAGGATCAATTTTCTAAGATCAATATCCGGGACATGTTGGGGTGCTCACCCGGAAGACCTCATTAAACTCTATAAAACAACTATTCTTTCAGTTCTCGAATATGGCTCTTTTTGTTTCCTCTCGGCAAGAAATAGCCACCTCATCAAATTGGAACGCATTCAATATCGTTGTCTACGTATTGCCCTTGGCTGTATGCATTCAACGCATAATATGAGCCTGGAGGTTCTGGCAGGAGTAAAACCCTTACAGTACCGCTTCTGGGAGCTCTCATCTAGAATACTGATCAAGTGTGGAATCAGTAACAACCTTGTGATTGAAAACTTCGAAGAAATTGAGTACCCAGTCAAGATTCTTACGAATCTATATTAACTATATGTCATCCGATATTAGTCTTCCATGCTATAACCCTCCTAGTGTACGCTTTCCTTATCACAGTTCCTCCATTGATTATGATCTCTCCATGAAACAGGCTATTCAAGGAGTTCCAGATCAACTTCGACCTATTTTAATTCCCCATATTTTCATCGAAAAGTACCAACATGTCAATTGCAATAGAAGAATTTTCACTGATGGGTCGCGCATTGATGGATCCACTGGTTTCGGTGTTTACAATGAATACTCATCTGCCTTCCGGAAACTTCAGGAACCTTGTTCTGTATATGTTGCTGAGCTGGCAGCAATCAATTTCGCATTGGGGATAATTTCCGACATGCCCATAGACCATTATTTCATCTTCTCAGATAGTCTCAGTTCTATTGAGGCCCTCCAGTCGATGAAAACAGTTAAGCACTCATCTTACTTTCTTTCAAAAATAAGGGAGCAGATGTGTGCGTTGGTCGAAAGATCATTTAGAATTACCTTTGCATGGGTCCCCTCACATTGCTCAATTCCAGGCAATGAGAAGGCGGACTCTCTAGCAAAGGTGGGCGCACAAGAAGGCGAGATTTTTGAAAGAAGAATTTCACATGATGAATTTTTCCCATTAGTACGTCAGAGTTCTCTTCAAAGTTGGCAAAACGATTGGACAAGTAATTCTCTTGGGCGGTGGTTACATTCCATTATTCCAAATGTTTCGTCGAGATCGTGGTTCAAAGGTCTGGATGTAAGTCGCGGTTTCATTCGTGTGATGTCAAGACTTATGTCCAACCACTACTCGCTAGACGCACATCTCTACAGAATTAACCTCGTCGATAGCAACATGTGTAGGTGCGGAACCGGTTATGATGACATCGATCACGTAGATTGGTATTGTCCGGATAATGATGCCTCCAGAGCACGACTATTGGATACCCTTATGGCCCGAGGTAGACAACCCTTCCGCGAAGTAAGAGATGTCTTGGGAATGCGTGATCTTCCCTACATGCAAGCGATTTACGAATTCCTTTGTTTGTCTGATCTAAGAGTGTAATGTCATCACCCCCTCCCTTTCACTCTAGTAAATTCCCTGCCATTGTGTCCCAGTTATATTATCCTTTTGTTTCCGTGCTACTTGTACCTGCCCAGCAAGCTGTGGTCACCCATCTGCAGCTTAGTTCCTGTAAGGGACTACAGAGACCGAGGATTTGGAAGATGTCGCAACCATGAGCAGCAACAAATACCTGAAATAAGTTACCTGCCTAGCCCCTTCCAAACAATAATGTGAACCATTAACCTCGAGCTAGCCACGAGTAATTGGCACCCCTCTTTACTAAAATCGAAATAGAAAATTTGTTAATTACAATATTGAATATCGGCTCCGCAAAGTGTTACACACGCCTGAGCCTAATAAATAAACGAACTGATTAAAAAAAAAAAAAAAAAAATTGGGCTATGGGGTGTTTGTGTGAAGTGTGTGGGGTGAAAATGGAGGGTGGGGAAAGTTTGGGTTGTGGTGGTGGGTATGGGGTGGGTGGGTTTTTTTTTTTTTTTTTTGGGGGGGGGGGGTTGCTTTGTGCCACACCGCAGTTGGCACTCCATCTGCTCACAGGCATCGGGTCCGTGATGTTTGCCGCAATCGACGCAGCGCTTCGCCATGTGGCAGTTTTTGGGTGCCATGCCCAAACATCAGGCAGTTTCGACGCATTTTGTTGATTTGTACCGGTTTGAGTCCATTGGATCATAATTCGGCGGCCAGTTCCTCCGTCTTCTTCTCCGGGAGGCCACGCAAAACCACCTTAAACAGTTTGTTCGCTTCGATATCGTGCGTGAAATATTGCACATTCATCTGTTTCAGGATTTCCTTGACCGCGTTGTAATGGGATAACACCAAGGTCATCAGCTTGTAACCCTGCGAGCAGAGTTGAATTGTGCACCGCAGGCCTTTGTTGATGTAGTAGTACACCTTCTCCAGTAGGCTTTCTGGAAATCCCTTCACGAATAGCGGCGGCATTTACTCCTTCTTTCCTATTTTCGGTGTATCTCTGTTTTCCAGAACAGCGTACAGGTTGTTAGCCAAGAGCTTTTTCGATGAGAGAGAGAGCACATCATCGGGTGAGTTCAATCGGGAACGTTTCCCAGTCGAGCTTGTGCCGACATCACGACGCGGCGGCTTTCCCATACCGGGGTCGGACTGTGTATCAAACAATGCGAGAGAATGCAGTGCACCACGCAGCAAAACGAAAGAGCGAACGAAATAACACCGAAAAACTTTTCAGAGCGCAAGCGAAAATCACAACCGAACGTGTCGCTTGTTCAAACTGGAATGATGTGACGAGACTGCGGATATTTTTTTATAAAGGAGCAGTTTTCCTTTTGAAGGCCGTTGCAGTGCCGCTGGGTTGGGTGCATCGTCGCGTCGGGGGGTTCATCCGACAAATGACAGATGTAACGCATGAAGCGTTACATTTTAAGTCATTTCCGGGATGTTTGGAACATGTCCAAAATAGAAGAAAACAGTCCCCGCATAAATCACAACCATACGATGACCTCATGAAATTAGGTTAATTGTTCAGTCGTCTTGAATCGAACTATACCTAACGGGTGGCCACTAAACTGCGGAAATGGAAAGAATGGCTCTGGAAAAAACGACAATAAAGAAGTACAGCTCAATCTGATTTATTTTATAGAGGGTTGACCATGGTCTTCAAACTTAGCTTAATGAATATTAGCATATAGTTCTTGGCCCGCCATGCTGCGCAGTTGACTCCTGATGGTAGCACATGACCACTGGACGGCTGCCTCATAAATTTTGCGCATACTGCTTCTGATCCTGTTGATGAGTTGCTTCGTGTCCTTGCCCATCCAATTACCCTTGTATACAGTGGAGCTCAATAGACCAAAAAAAAAACCTCCATAGAACGGCACTGCGGCGGATTAGTCGGATTCTGGTGTTTTTACATAAATGATATATTTTGTCTCCCCAGGGACGTTAGCGTCTTCTTCGTGTAGTGTGATGATGCCTTGTCTGGCCAAAACACGTAGTCTCCATCTGAGTGATATTTCTGGAGGAACGGGATGAAAATTTTCTGCAAACACTCTGTTTGGTAGACTTGCTGGTTGATGGCCAAGCCACTTGGTTAGAACCACGGCTCCAAAATCCCCTTATCGGGAATTGCAATACATAGCATCACGTTTTGTTCGAACTTGTGCTTGATTTTGTTCTCAACCTTCTAGGAGTTATATAGACTGTTCCAGAAAGTATAAGCACACTTTCAAAATAACAAAAAAGTCATGTTTTTTCTAGTTTTAATAATTTTATTTGGCAAATCATATTTGTATTTGTGTTTCATATGTTATTTTACTCTCGTTTAATCAAAATATTTAATCATAGCCAAGACTCCTAACTTTTCCTCGAACATGACCCATTAGCTTCTGCACAGTGGTACTTCCCACCATTTTGACCACTTTTGGCCAATCTTTTTTTAACTTTTGGATGTCATCCGCTGGTTTTATGAATTTTCGAAGCTTTGCTTTGGTTAAAGCCCAAAAAGTCTCGATTGGCCGTGTCTCCGGGCAGTTCGGCGGATGCATGTCTTTCGGCATGTAACATACATTTGGACTTTTGTACCATTCTAAAGTGTCCTTTGCGTAATGACATGACGCCAAATCAGGCCAAAACACTACTTGACCTTCGTGCTGCCTGATCATCGGCAATAATCGCTTCTGGAGACATTCCTTAACGTATTTCTGAGTGTTCATCGTCTCCGTTGTGATGTACGGACTAGATGTTTTACCACACTCGCATATTGCCTGCCAAACCATAACCTTCTTACCGAATTTTTCGGTAAAAACTGCCTTCTCCGTTTTGGGGATGTCTTTGTCTTCGCTTACAGTATAGAATTGTGGTCCAGGAAGCGTTTTGTAAGCTAGTTTCACATACGTTTCATCGTCCATTATTATACACACAGAATTTCTACACAATAACGAATCGTAGAGTTTGCGGGCCCGTGGTTTCACGGACGCGGCCTGTTTTGGGTTCCTTTTGGGTTTTTTTCTGCTTTCGGTATGTTTTTAGCCCAAGTCTTTCTTTGGCACGCATGACGTTACTCGACGAGGTCCCTAGTTTTTTCGCAACATCCCGAACGGAAGTCGCTGGTTTTCGCTTGTAGGCATCCCTGATCTTTTTATCGATATTCGGACTAACAGAACCGGATTTCCGACCACTCTTTGACGCATCTTCAAACGTACACTATTTTCTATATTTTTGAATCGCAGATCGTACCGCTCCGACGCTTACACCCTCTTCCTTGGCCAATTTTCTCAAGGAGAGTCCGCTCACAGTGCACCATTTGTGCACGATACTTTTTCGTTGTTCCGGAGTAAGACCGCGCATTTTGATAGGTAACACAAAACTGAGCACTTTTTTGATGCTATATCATTCAGAAATGTGCAAACAAAAGGACGCAGCCAAAACATGTTGAAATATTTCATTATATTCAAAGTGGCCGTTAAAATAAGGTGTGCTTATACTTTTTGATACAGTCGTTAGATTTGTCCTTGGTATAGAAACAGTCGTTTCCGGACATCTGGGATTTGGACAGGGGAAAGTAGCTTTCATCGGCCAGAACGAAAGACTTTCCACCGTATTGTCGGATTATGCAGCGACACTGTTATTTCACAGTTTTGATTTGTTCGTCCGTGTACTCTGGGAATCTGGTTTTCTTTCGACATACTATTCGCTACTTTTTCAGAGTCCTACCGATGTACGACTTCGAACAATTGAAATTGCTGGCCGCTTCCCGCTGGCTTTGTTGTTAAACTTAGTGTGCAGCGATCGGAGCGTTCTTATCCATAATCTTCGTTGGAGGGCCATTGCCTTTCTTCCGGATTATTACCATGGTTGTCAGAGTACGGTATATGACGGTTTTCGAAAGATTTTCACTTCTTTTTCCCACGATCTTTGTTCGTTTGAAAGAATTGTACAATGTGCGCCCGCAGTACTTCCTTTTTTGAATGCATGCTGTAAACAACTGAACATATTGGAGTGAAAAAGTGTGAGTTACAATTTTCTGAATATTGTAAGGATTTATTCACATAAGGTGATATTTCTCTGAAAGCATTATTGTTCTGATAGAATAGTATTGAAGTCATTCCCGTTATTTGGTGGCCACCCGTTAGTGTATATGTTTTTAACATATTGATTACATATTTTTCCCATATTTTTTTTGTATAGAAACTATACCCTACAAATAAAAAAAAACTTTTTTACCCTACAAATTACGACGAATTTTTTGTTTGTGCTACGATTATCCGGAAAATTCGATTAGCCGAAGTGAAAAAAATCGATACTCCAATCAAGTCCAACCCCTGATGCATGTTTAAAATAATAATTCACCCATTGTGCGTTAAATTGACGTAACTGTAATGTCTTACTAACGTTATTCTATTTTATAGAAATAATTGTTACTGAGGATAACAAAATTAGGTATGACAAAAAATCTACATAAATCCTGCGAGTTCTTATAAGTAGACCCATCAATTGTTATGTTTTGACTTCTGGAAACAAAATGGTTGATTTGATATGTTTTTGTAATACATTCGCATTGTTTTCAATTCGTTGTGGTCGGAATTTTTGGAAAATACAGGCCTACACATTCAATTCCTCCGTAAATTGATAATTTGAGATGTGGAAATGGCAGCGGACTATTGCCGTAAAGTACGGTATAAGCAAAACAACCGTTTGAAAATTTTGCTTGGAATACAAAACGTTTACATCAGTGGTGGACCACCCCGGCAGAGGCAGGAAACACAAAACGATGCAAGAATGGAAACCAGAATCATACAGCAAGTTAAAATAAACCAGGGAAGTACAAGAGACCGTTCTTCTGTTGATTTCCAATCGAACTATTCATTGGAGGATCCCAGAACCTGGTTTAAAACCATAATTTTCCTGGAAGAAGTCAGTCATAAGCAAAGCAAATAAAACCGAAATTCGCTCAAAAACATGTAGACGAATCGCAAAAATATTGGTTGAAGGTTTTGTGGACTGATGAATCCAAATCTAAGCGATTCAACAACGAAAATCCTGTCCGTGTTTGGCGCAAACCCAAAGAAAAGCTTCAGGAGAATATAATGGTTTGGGGGTGTTTTTCATAGGCTTGCGAGAGGACTCTTTTAAAAATCGATGAAATAATGACTGCGTGAATTTTTGTAGATTTCGTTGATTTGAATTGGAAGAACAATTTGTGTTCCAGCAAGATAACAACCCCTATTGGTTCTGGAAACACTGCCGGAACGAACACCGATCCGAAGGTCGACAGCTAAAATGGCCTCACTTGTCGACTCTACAGGCCTTGCCACTTCTTGATGGCAGTCGAAGACTCGGCCTCCAAAATGATGGTCTTGCCGGTCAAGGTCTTGGCGAAGATCTGCATACCTTCACGCAGACGCAGGACCAAATCAAGGCATTCCTCTAGATCAACAGCGTTTGATCTTCACAGGAAAGCAAATAGAGAATGGCCGCACTCTTTCCGACTACAACATCGGAAAAGGAGTCCATCTGGTCCTTCGTCTTCGCGGTGGAAACTGAATCAAAAACCTTTTACGAAACATTGCGGAAGTCAACCTGAAAATGTTTGAGAATTTTAGTTAAATGTGGTGTTATCTGGCTACTGTGCTTGATGTGGCCGGGCAACGTGACTAGAATGGAAGCAAAATCAAAACAAGTGTCGTTGTCAATATCTGAACCAGGTAGTCAGAGGAGATATACACTGGAGGATGCAATGGATGAACGAACCGTACCCCAAGCTATGGGAGAACCTTCAGCGACAGCTAGTGGAATATGAAGGAAAACGCGCACTGTGCTACAGAAGCGGAATTGGCAAGCGTGGAAAGAGATCAGATCTGGTACCTTCCGCTAGAGCGGTGGTAAATCTACGAGAACCTGAGAAGGTCCGTCTCATGTGGGACGCTGCGGTGAAAGTAGGAGGTGTTGCGTTGAATACTTTCTTACTAGAAGGAACAGATCAGCTTACATCTTTGCCAGCAGTGCTGGCGCGTTTCCGGCAGTTTATAGTGGCAGCTTCGGCAGACATCAATGGAATGTTTCACCAAATACTTATCTGGTTGGCCGACTGCCACTCTCAGTGATTTCTTTGGCGCCAAGATTCCACGAGTCCTCCAGAGATCTATGTGATGGATGTGGCAATTTTTTGTCCCAGTGACGTCTCGCTATGTCCGTCAGTTCAACAATGCGGTCGTTTCTTGGACACTACCCTTTACCTTTTCTATCAATTTGTGAATGAAATCGATAAGTTCTTTAAGAGGCACATACTTTACCCGTTTTACAAGGTGCCCAAAGTCCAATAATGGCCGCCGCAATTGTCGCCACAAACTCGTTGCTGTTTGTTGCTAAAAAACAAGATCGTTGTTGTTTGTTGCTTTCTTGCTGATATTTGTGCTTCTTAAATCGCTAGGTGGTAATGACAAAGGTATCTGATTGACGAAGTAGTCCGGGTGGTTGAGAGTCACTCTAATAAAAAAATAATAATAAAAAAAACAATGGTTACTGATATAAGAAGCAATTTCAAGCGCAAAGAGATTTGTTGCCACGATTCGTGTAAAGAAATCATTAATCCCGGTCAGGGCCTTTTTTGCCACTCATTGTATAGCGTATCATCTCGATAAAACCGAACTGTCTGTATCATGTATGTTTCATCTTCCGAGCTATTGAGGATACTCAAACGATAAATTCATTGTTCATCATATTTAAACATATAATTGTGTGTGAAAATAGTTCGGTACAGTGAAATTTTAAATGCATTGCCTTCCCTCAATCCTCTTAACAGGTGACTTCAATCAGGGGAAAGTGTGAAAATACAGCTTAAGTACAACCTCTTGAGCCTTGCGGTATTATTTCATACTGTCGTCGTTGTTTTATGTGTAGGACATGAATACATTTGGTGGCGTACTACACGTCATTTCATTCCAGCCAGGTACCCACCCTGGTTTACTAGACCATTTTAGCGTTTTGAAACATGAGTGTGCACTATCTCCCTAGATACAAACATACAGCCGTGCATGGAAAAGGCTCCATTGAGGCTACCATAGAAGACATGGTGTATTTTGATAAACTTGAATCCGTTCCGGAACGTGATAAGCAGAAAAAATAAACATGTCTACACAGCAGATCCGCTCGAGAAAGACATGACACGTCACGCGAAATACTTCACAGCTTATCTTAGCGACGATTCCGGAATGGAACACCCCTCAGATGTATAGACGTCGAGACAGCAAGACTTAGCGCAAGATTCTACGCTGCACTGGAATCATCTGGCATGCACGTTTCAAATAAACTTAAATCTCTAGGGTCCCATTTTTTCACCGGATTTTGATGTCCCATGATTGCTGTCGTTGTTGGCTTAGTGTGAACCACGCTCTGTTTGGGTACGTACCTTTCCTCTCTTTTTTTTTTTCAATGTAGTATCCGGTTGAGAGGAAGCTCGGTGAAATTTCTCAACTGCAGCACTATCAACATGTCAACAAGGAAACCCGGGCGGAATGTGTGCTTTTTTCCGGTACGCGATTTTGCCACTTTATTATGGCCATCAAGCATACAAGCACCGTCAATCCTTTGGGAAACAGGTTGACTAAATTTGAATCCGAGATGAAAGAGACAGAGGTAGACAAATTTAAATTTTTCATAATGTGTGCGGATTCTTTCCGAAGGAAATAATTTTTCTTGTGTGGATTGAACATTTTAGATTTGATTTTTTTTTGTTTAAAATCGGCTCTCATGTGCTTATAAAATTAAATTGGTAAAGTGCTGAATGGTGAGCTTGTCTAGTTTACGATAGAATGTTATGGCAATGTCATTCCTGACAATTGTTTTTACAACATTTATTTTGATAACTTAAAAAAATGAAAAAAAATTTGAAAGCTGATGAGTCCAACTTTATATTGAGTGGAATACTCATATACCAATAAAAACTGAAGTATTCGATTTACCTGTTCTAGGCAAGCTATGCAGAGTGTTACCTTTGTGAGAAGCATCGTGCACACATCTGACGTCTTTGTTTGTTTACATATAAAGGTCGGTAACACCAAAATCCGGACAAAGTATTGATCTTGTTCCTTAGTAAAATTTTCAGGAAATGGGATGAAACTCATAACCAATACGTAGACAAACGTGAACCACATAAATTGATTTCAAAAGCGCATACAGTATTGAAGATGGTGCCATCTGAGTTAGCACGCAAAAAATCTATGCTTTAGCATTAGCATTAGCATTGACGTTTGCACACCTCGTGGATGGAGCTACGATGAGAAAAAAAAATCGTTGGAGACATTGCATGTCACCATGAAACGTATCAAGTTACTGATACGTTTCTTCACGCAGTAATCTCCACGAAGACACTCCCCGATCGCTCACCTTGCCACGTCCATGCAATCGTTGGAGATAGGGAAGATTTGATATCCACCTTAAGAAGACACGGGGAACCCACGTAGCCCTCAGTAGATATCAAAGGAAAATGGAAAGGAATAGTCGGAGAGAATAGTTAAACAGAATGCCCTGTTTGGTGTACAGAACAAAAATTTACTTAAAATGGTCGTTGGGAGTATCTAGTCAAAGAAGGTTAAGTGATGCTCCATTTCTCCTCAAACGGGGGGGACATAAGCATTAACTATAGCCCTAGCCCCAAATGGCTTATGGTTATAGCGCCATTACTCGCTCTCTGAAAAAAGAAGAATACCTGAGAATATAAGTACGGTGGTTATAGATAACTTGTCAGAGGATTTGCGTTCCTAATTGCATTACTACACAAACACATGGCCTCACAAGGGACGTCAGATCCAGCATTTAATGTGAAGCGCGTGAAGTTGACCATTTCAACCGAATGTACAGCGCATGAGGAAACAGAGAAAGAGATAGCCTAACGGTAACGGTAAAAATCTTAGTTGAAAAACTTAATTATTGAATATATTTGTTAATTGGTGAGTGCTAGAGACTACACAGAAAGAATTATACTTAAAAATACAATCATCCGCTAAACATCCTCCGGAATAATTTACTTCACGAAAGACACGGAATCTATATCTAATGAAAAATAAAAACACCAACACAAACATTAATAACACACCTTAAAGACTTATATTAAGAAGAAGAAGAAATCTGTAGTGATTCAGTGAAAAAAAGAAAGTGCTAACAACTAGTACAACAAAATAAATAAGCACTATTGAAAGTGCATGTTTTTGTACCCAAGTAACATTGCTAACACCATTTTGCTTTATTAAGTTTTATTAAAGTTTCATGAAAGCCACTTGAAATCAATTTGGTTTTATTATGGCACCAAGAGGTGCCAATAGGTTTCATATTTTAGTCAGGTTTATGAGAACCTACAACGATTGCTTGTTAACAACGATCTTAAAACCTTGTTTCTCAAATTCATTTTCCCCCTATTAAAGGTTTTATTTCGACTTTAAGAACTCGTAAAATGCTGTATTGAAATGCCGTTTTAGGACTCATTGATATTATCTTATTATGGTCAGTAGAAAAAGCATTTTAAAACCATTTTGCCTACAGTAAATGCATTGAACGGCATTGAAGGAAGTCACCATAAGACCAAATAGTTTTATAATAGTCATTGCGAAGAAAAATTGGCTTTCTGGCAAAACTGTGATTATTTTCCAATCGCCATATTGAAATATAAGAAGTAATTGAAATGTGTAAACATAAATGCATCAAATTTTCAATGGTAAGCAAATAAAGTGTAGATCGGAGACTTATTTCGGCATTCTTTTAGATAATCTCATTCAATTCCAAGCACTTTTCAGGAAATTCATGTTTAATTTATCGAATGTATTTTTTTAAATTTAATTTATGTTGTTGTAAATTCGCATAATTTCCGAGGCGCATTAATTTTCGGCTCTTATTTTTTTTTTTGACGTAGACTACGTCTTACGGCAAGGGTAGGGTGTCAATTGAAAATCTAAAAATAAGCGACCGTCACGAAATATCGTTACAAATTAAACGCTAATAACTTAATAAATACACTATAGATTTTCAAGATGTTTACATCAATCGGTTGGAAATTTTCCCGCGTATCAATTCAATAATCAAACATCATCCATTAACAATTTCAAGCTATTGAAAATAACCAAAACATAAGGTAATGTCTTATAATGCCGATTTTACAGAGTAAATTTACTAAATGCTCTGTACTTTACTATCACAGATTTCAAATTTCAGCAAGGGTGGGCTGATATGCAGCACTGTACGATATAAAAGGAGTACACCTTCGCAATTTTACTGATTAGTGTCGCAGTACTGCAGCTGTGCAGATCATGTAACCATTAAGGATCAGCAGCTGGCGATGGAGGCAACCCCGATGGCATGAAACCTGCAGTGCGGAGCGGCAAGGTGCCATCGTGGCAGGTGGTGGAAAAAGCCACAGAAGGTGCAGTGGCGATCAACCAGTGGTGAGCTAGTTGATTGCTCTGAGACTGTTGCTAGCAAGCCCTTGGCTAGGCAACCGTTGCTAGGCAGCCATTTTATATGCAGTGATGTGCTAGGCAGTCGGTTGCGGTGATGATTTGTAGCCAGCCGGTGGGTGTCATCACGAGAAGCAAAATAACGTGCTTGAGTTTATGATCTTCTTGGTAGCCATCTTTATCTGAAACTCAACGTGCACGGCAAAAATAACCTGCTTCGTGAAAGGACCGAGAAGAACTAATTCAAATCCGTCCTTTTCAGGACGACCAATTCAAATCTGAGAGAGTTTGTTTTATTTGAATTTATCTAACAACTAGCCAAATGACAGACAGTGGTGGCTAAAACAATTTTAATTTTCTCTCCGTTGCATACCTTGAGCATTGTGCATAATTTACAAATGGCTGCCGTCATGAAAAATTGAATTGTCAATTGAAAATCGAAAAATAATCGACCGTCATGAAATATCGTTACAAATTAAACGCTCATAACTTCATAAATGCTCGATAGATTTTCAGAATGAACATGATTCGGATGGAAAGTTTCCCGCATATCAATTCAATTATCAAAAATTATCCGTTGACAATTTGAAACTATTGAAAGTGATGAAATTGAAAGGTGATGTCTTATAATTTTGTTTTGCAGGCTTGATTTCATGAATTCGCAGTACTTTTCTATCACAGATTTCAAATGTGAGCAAGGGAGGTCTCATATTCAGTACTGAACGATATCAAGGAAAATTTTCTCATTCGTGTTGCAGTACTGGAGCTGTGCGGAGCAACGAGCCAGTATTCATTGGCAGCTGGCGATGGCATGTACTCTGGAGGGTGCGCTAGCTTCATTCGGCAGTGCGGAGCTGCATGCCGCCAACGTTGGATTTGGCTGCTGGCGGTGGCAACCGTTGCTAGGCAGCCATAAATTATGCAGTGGTGTACTAGGCAGTCGGTTGCCAGCCGGTGGGCGCAACCACGAGGAAGCGAAATAAGGTGCTTGTGTGTGTGATCTTGTTGGTAGCCATCTTTGGTAAGGCGCAGCGTGCAACGGCTGAAATAACCTGCTTCTTCAAAAGACCGAGAGATTAATTTAATATGCGAACAGTTCCAAATCCGTCCTTTTCAGGACGAATAATTCAATTTTGAAAGAGTTTGTTCGCTTGGAATTTATTCAACATTACTATCCAAGTACTTACCAATTGACAGCCAGCGGTGGCTAAAACAATTAAAGTTTCCTCTTCGTTGCATACCTTGAGCATTTTGTACATTTTTCAAATGGCTGCCGTCACGAAAAATTTAAACACTGGACGCTAATAACTCGATCGTTTCTTGATGGATTTATTTTTGAGGTTTTTGCTCTGATCAACTAGAGGTTTTTACGATTGCCATTTTATTTACTCAAGTATTTGAAATTTTACAAACAAAAGATGAATATATTTTGCGTACAATTCATCAATCGGTATTGGAAAATTTAAAGAATGTTGCGTTCCGCCAAGTATCAAGAAATTTCCTACGTTTGATTTTCGCTTTGATTTCGAAAAGGATATTCCGAAGTAACATTCTCTGCATACTCCAATTACGAACAGTTATTCTGTTGTTTCAACGATTTGCGTTGGATAGAGTTTTACTTCTAGGAGGAAATGTTTTTTGAGAAACTGTGAAAGTGAAAATAAGTACGATGTCTAATCGTTTTGATGCCAAAAGTATGCGCAAATTTCGGAAGCGTGTTAAAATCGAACATATGGAAAATTCTCCGATCATGTACCGATGCCGAGTGAACTCGTGATTATCAGGCAATACTTAAACGTTGCCAACTACTGATTGAGATGCTGGAGAAGGGTCTTCAACTTGAGGCCGTATCATCATTTAAAGCTTTCTGAAGAGTGTACAATTGAATTTCCTAATTTTCATAACGCATTCTAACATACAGGGCCTTAGCTCAGTCGGTAAAGACGCGGCTACAAAGCTACACCATGCTGGAGGGGGCTGGGTTCGATTCCTGGTCTGATCTAGGAATTTTTCGTTAAAGAAAATTTGCAAAGAATTTTTTTCGATTTTTTTCAATTAAACTTTCAATTGAACAACGAAGAATTTTACGCGTCTGCTAAATTTAATTTTTATTTTTTCTGTGAATGTTCCGCTACGAAACTAATCAAACGGTTTAACGTAGTCTACGTCAACCGGTCGTGTGTTAAACACAACCCCACTGATTTTTTTTTGTAGAGTATCTAGCTGGAGCTGCGTGACAGCTTGGTTGTCAAGACTAGACCCTTTCCCAACGTCACCTCTACTACGACCAATACCTTAGAAGAACTAGCCTTTGTTGGCCGCTTGAGCACTAGTTGAAGAAGTTAGTATTGGACCGTAGTATTTTTCAAAACTTCAGTCTCAATTTTCCCGCTATGTTGTTTTGTTATGCAGTCGTAAAATGGAAGCTCCAATTAATACCTAGAATTAAGCCACAGTGCTGAAGTAATCTCCAAGCCGTATGCAGTAGTAACTAGATTTCAAAAAGATATGTAAATTACAAAACAATAATTCTTAGGGATGACATTCAGGCCTTGGATGTAGTCTATGTTGACAACTAGTAGAGCTGAAGTCAACCCCAAGAAGTACTGCAACAAGAGTATTTATAATATTTTTTATTCATACAGCGAATGATATTTCTAGACAACCCTCAATTGCAATGGTGTGCCATTGTTTTGGCAACTTACAGCACTGCGGTATCTTCTAATAATCCTAATAAAACTTTGAGTTAGTATGTAATCAGCTTCCATTTTCAAATCAGTCAGTCAGTCAGGTTGTCTTACGCGTTCATTTTACAGTCATTGCTAAATTGAATTTACCTTAGTTTTTCGATTATCCATACTGTACAGTTCTGTACAGTTAATCTATTTATCTAATACATACCGTCTTCTTTCCAATTACATACGGCTTACGATTTCCATAATACTTCCTGATTTGTAGAGTTTTACTTGGCAGCATCAAGCTCTTGAAATTCGGAATAAACACTCGTTGCCTCACGGTGATACCTAAATCTGGCTGATCATCTGCTTGAATTCCACAGCCGCTCGCGTCCATGTAACCATTATTGCAAAACCGCATGCAGGCAAAGCTAAGTATGAAAACGTGAAAAGAAGAGTATTAGTAGTATTTCAATTAAGTTAAAAGAAGTATTTCAATTAATTTAAAAAAAAAAAGATTTTGGTATTTGATGGCATGTGCGATTATTTGTGATATTCTCACAACGACTCTTCATTACTTTGACTTGAAAGTTTGAGTCACTCTAAACTAACCATGAAGATTAAAAAGACAGAAGAAAAAGAAAACCAAAAAAAATGCTTGGCTTAAACCTCAATTACACCCTACTCTACAACTTTTGATCTAGTTGCTTCCCAAATTTAAATACATTTCAAATGAGGACTTATTTGAGACTTTGAAAACGACGGGACTACCTCCTATCTAGCGGGTTTATTTTTATTTGATATATTTACCATCTAATCGCCTCGCATTACAACCGATTAGCCGTCTTTGAACTTTACAAACAAGGAGGTAATACGAAACAACGACCGTATAATATTGTATATGACTCACCTAACACTGCTACTGATAATAATAAATAAATAAACTGATAAGCCACATGGGTATGATTATTCTATTGCTTCTAATGATATTCCTTGATTGATTGATCCTTAGATTGAAAGTAAGAAGTTTAGGAGGGAATTGTGGCAGAACTCACCAGTATCACATCTGATGTCAGTGCCTCTATATAAACGTTCTACGACTTGGCAGTGAAAAAATGATCAGAACGTGTGATACTATCACTACTGGTCAAACTATTGGTCTCCTGGATGTTTATAGCATGAGATAAGGCTTCTCGCCGTCGACACGGTGGAAAATTTGACCCACGAGAGGGATGACTTACCTTTAAGAGACTATGAAAGCAAAGCTAACCGATATAGTTAAGAATTGTTCCACGGCCTCAAGGCTACTCGCCTCCCTAGCGGACCCTCCGCGTCCTACTCTTTTCCTAAAACCTTAGCCTTTAACTCTTTGTCAGCATCCGTCCCAAGTAACACCTTTCGATGACCTTTGTTCAGTTCAAAAGGTCTGATCCCTAGCTAAATAATATGTTGTTAGAGTTAGCGCTTTGATCACGGCTGTCGTATAGAACGCACTTTTAAATTATAATATATATTTGAATTCTCTTCACCTGAAACATCAGGACATATAATTAGTCGCTCGCACGCTAGATTCATGATCAAAACACCCACCCTTAGTGATAATGAAGCGAACAATAAGATTATTATTGATACCGATTGTATACTGCCGTTCTACGCACAACTGTCCCATGTTCAAAGGGTTTCCTATATATGTATATGGGACAGTTATGCTTATAACGGCAGTGTAGGTATATTTGACATTTAGAGAATAAACAACAAAAAGGAATTGTCAAGCATGTGATAAGTGCATTCTTTGTCGCTTCCCCAAATTGATATCAGGAATATGTAGATTGTTCTCAGCTTCGTCTAAGAGTGAATTGCGGCTAAACCCGCAAGTATCACACCTTATTCAGTGCCTTAAAATAAACGTACTACGACGTGGCAATTTAAAGAAAGCAGATTGTGATACTATCACTGCTGATCATGTTCTTGGTCTCCCATGACGGTCTTTTGCATGAGATTAGCCCTCTCACCTACGACAAGGTGACAACCATGATCTTCGAGAGGGAATTTTCGGCTCTTATCACGCCAATATTCACCATAAAAATAAGTGCGAATAATTTGGAATGTGTGAATAATTTGGAGCATAATACGCTGCAGAAAACACAATTTGTTTTGGATATTTTGTTATCAAACAAAATTTCCCGCAACACTAGACCTTTTTTTACTGTTTAAATTAATCAAAAGAGCAGAGAATCGAACAAAGCAGAACAACAAAAAACAACCTCGATTTCACAGTGAAGTTTGACAGCTGTGGCCATTTGGCCGCATTCTGGTTTTCATGGCAGCCAATAGGTTTTATGAAGGTTCTCAAGTGGTCATAACATCTTTTACTAGAACATTTTCAAAATCTTTATGTTCTTGTAAAGGTTTTATTAACTTGTTTTCACAACCGTCTATAGAGTGGGCCATGTTGTACAAATTTCGGCTTTAAAGAAGCATAGAGGAGGTGTTGGTAGACAAAACAGTTTTGATTGTAGTTTTATCAACAAAGCCGGGAGAAGTGTTATACGGCTGGAATAAAACTAAAATTGTTACTTGGGTATGGCCCGCTCAGCTGATGAAATAATAGTTGTAAGGGATAGCTCATGTTTGATAGAAGGCCAAATCTATGTAAAAAGTAATATATTTAAGACGGCAATTCTAACTCAGAGAACCAGAAAACTTTTTTTGAAAATTGTTTTTGTGGTAGAAAACTAGCAAATAAAACGCATTAAATGCAAACGCACGGTTCACACATGCAAACTTCACCGTCTTAATCGAGTGGTCTTACAATTGAAATAATTGACTCTATAATAACAAATTCAATCTGATTTTTTACGGTGCATTCGCATCTAGTTTACAGTACGATGGAAAAATGATGCATCATCTATGAACTTGAGCATGCGCTTAAAGGGTGATACGGTCAAAATTTGGTCAAGGGAAAACGCGTGTAAATCGGTGAAATCGTTTATTTAAAATATCAAATTAAATTTCTTTTTCAACTTCAATTAGTATAAAATTCAGGAAAAATATTCAGTTAGGCTTCCGCTTTTCCAAATCCGAATTGCCGGGCCTTACGCTTGACCCCTGCCATCAGATTTTGTACAGCCACCTTGTCCACCTTCTTCGCCGCAGAAAGCCAGTTTGCCTTGAACTGCTGCTCGTCCTTAGCAGTTTTTTTGGTCTTCTTTAGGTTCCGCTTGACAATAGCCCAGTATTTCTCAATTGGGCGGAGCTCTGGCGTGTTGGGAGGGTTCTTGTCCTTGGGAACCACCTGCACGTTGTTGGCGGCGTACCACTCCATGGCCTTTTTACCGTAATGGCAAGATGCCAAATCCGGCCAAAACAGTACGGAACAACCGTGTTTCTTCAGGAAAGGCAGCAGACGTTTATTCAAACACTCTTCCACGTAAATTTCTTGGTTGACAGTCCCGGAAGCTATGAAAATGCTGCTTTTCAAGCCACAGGTACAGATGGCTTGCCAAACCAGATATTTCTTTGCGAACTTTGACAGTTTCGTGTGCTTGAAAATATCTGCTACCTTTCCCCTTCCTTTTGCCGTATAAAACTCCTGTCCCGGAAGCTGCTTGTAGTCGGCTTTGACGTAGGTTTCGTCGTCCATTACCACGCAGTCAAACTTCGTCAGCATCGTCGTGTACAGCCTCCGGGATCGCGCTTTGGCCGTCGTATTTTGTTTATCATCGCGATTTGGAGTCACTACCTTCTTGTAAGTCGATAGTCCGGCTCGTTTTTTGGCTCGATGCACGGTTGTAGACGATACACCCAGCTTATTTGCGGCATCTCGGAGAGATAGGTTAGGGTTTCGCTTGAAACTACCGGCAACTCTCTTTGTCGTCTCAGCGGCTTCCGGTTTTCGATTTCCCCCCGATCCAGACTTCCTGGCTGTCGACAAACGTTCCCCAAACACTTTAATTACATTTGTAACGGTTGATTTGGCAACTTTTAGCGATTTTGCCAACTTTGCGTGCGAGTAGCTCGGATTTTCGCGATGCGCGAGCAAAATTTTGATACGCTGCTCTTCTTGCTTGGACGGCATTTTGACAACTGAAGAGTGAATTCCAAAATCAAAATAGGAGCAACATTCTACACACACACACCTTCAAAATGAGGGGTGTTCAGGTTTTTTAAATGCAAAATTGAAAGAAATACGTCAAGTTGATATTGACCAAATTTTGACCGTATCGCCCTTTAGATGACCGCACATTTCGTAGTTGACCTTGGTTGCCTGGAGTCAACAACACTGCGTACATATCCAAACGAATGGGGCCTGTGGGTAGCAAACCACGCTCCATGTATATGTTTCGAAGGTTCTTTAGTTTATTTGGCCAAAAACAACGCTAGGAACGGCCTAGCACGGGGAAGTCGATTTTTCGTTAATACTAGAATACACAAATACACATCAGCATCTTGACGATTAGGGCTCATTTATTAAGTGTGATGGTACCAACCTCTAGTTAGGAATAAATTGTACTCAAAATAAATAATAAATTAATAAATAAAGCACATTATATATCCATATTTAGTAGAGATCTATAGCTTATTTGTTTCGGTATTAAGATTTAGTGTACAAACATACTTGGACACGTACACATATTCCTGGTTCACATATAGTTTTATGTGCGATTATAGGAATTTTCCCCACTGCACAACATTTGCTACGGGAGTTAATACTATTCTGGTATCAAAAATGAGAAAAAGTACTTAGCTGGATTCCATTCAGTCCCGTATCCGATCCAAAAGCCCGATCAGCAACGAGCTGCCACCAGCAACGAGCAATAACCATCGCCACCAGATGAATAATGTTTACTCCACACACTTTCTCCATGAAGTTAGCACGCAAAAAATCTATCCTTTTAGCATTAGCATTAGCATTGACAATTGCACACTTCGTGGATGGAGTTACGAAGAGGAATAATTCGTTGAAGATATTGCATGTCACCAGTTACTGATACGTTTCTCCACCCAATAATCTCCACGAAGCACTCCTCGAACGCTCATCTAGCCACGACCAAGCAACCGTTGGATATAGGGAGGATTTGGTGCACAGAAAAAAATCTTGTAGTAAAAACTACCATTTTACCCAACTATGCCTATCTTTAAAACTACCATGAAATTTCAGTCAAATTTACTACGTTTATGGTAAAACCTTCAACATTTGTGGTATATTTGACAGACCTCATATTGATATAAACCGCAACATGGTCGATCTAATCGCAGGCATGGTAAAATCAAACGCATTTCTGGTCAGGTGAAAATTGTTGGTGTTTGCGCTTAATTTAACCCTCGAAATGGTAGTTTTTACCGCGGTTGTTTTTTTCGTGTATCTACCTTAAGAAGACACGGGGAACACACGTAGCCTTCAGTAGATATCAAAGGAAAAGGGAAATGAATAGTCGGAGAGAATAGTTACAGAATGCCCTGTTTGGTGTGCAGAACAAAAAAGTATTTATATGGTCGTTGGGAGCATCAAGTCTAAGAGGGTTAAGTGATGCTCCATTTTTTCTCGAAAAGGTTGAGACCTAAGCAATAACTTTAGTCCTAGCCCTATACGGCTTATGGTTATAGCGCCATTACTCGCTCTCTGATATGAGAAAAATATCGGAGTACGGATGTTGAATGAGAACTTATCAGATTTCTCGGACTGCAGAAACAACATTGCATTACCTTAACATATTGTCAATTTAGATTTCTTCTCTATGTTTTGGAAATTTCGCGAAGTAAAGTGCTCTGTACGAATAATAGAACATCCCAACAAACATCAGTGTCGAATAACCGCTTGTTCAAACAAATTTGGAGAAGTTATTCAGCTTTCTAGAAGAAGAAGCTGAACAACTTCTCCAAATTTGTTTGAACAAACAGTTATTTAGCATTGATGTTAGTTGGGATTTGATCGATTGAAATTGTGAAACTTGAATAATTTTTACAAATTCTAGCTGGTTCAAGAAATCACAAACATTTAAAGATAGGAGAGTTTCGTGATGTAACTTTGACACAAACCTTCCATCACAATGAATAGCAGTAACTTGTGTATGTTTAAAATCACTTTTTTAGAAGTTTCTTTAACTGATTTAGGACAAACATGATACTTGGAATGAACATATGACTGTATAGAAGGAATTAATTTCAAAGTTCTCTAAATTATTGCTTAAGGATGGCCTCTCAACATAATAGGTAGGGAACGATGAGGAATATAGCCATATTAAACTCCAAGCTCAATTAATCAAAATACAAGATGTTGTGTTTCTTAATGAAGATATTTGATAGGTGATCATATTTGCGTGCAATGCGTTGCGTTTGTAATTAAATAATCCGTAGATTGCACGCTGGAAGCTGGTATGACACTTACTTCACCACTCTTATTTCGATTGCTTATGAAAAGCTATTTAGGAAGTAATAACTGTCCAACCAGAATTCAGAGTAGATAAACATGAAAACATCTATTGCCTACCACCCTGGTCGAAAATTGAAAAAATGGGAAGATAAAGGTGATATTACATCAACTTAAATGATAAATAAATAAAACCTATACCTATATTCATTAGACATCTCTAGCTAATTTGTTTAAATAAGAAGTATGGTGATGTAGCTTTTTTCAAATCATTCAAAAACATTTTATAACTATTTCAACAGGGGAGAAAACACCTTCAGAGACACACTCTCATATATTCAAACTCGACACCACAACAAGACAAATTTCCGTATAATCTGGAACCACTCACACGCATGTTTACATCATTTGCAGTTGGCTGCCAATAAGCATACATTTTTAATTTTGGTTTGACAGACATGTTGAAAAACAGAAACACATATCTTCCGGCATCCCAAAACACGATTAACCCCCTGTTTTATAACGATTCAAAATAATACATTGGCCAAATATTGCGAGAAAGCATGAAATCTTTTTGAATAACAATATGTAAACTGACTGACCAATGACTGATCAGTTAGCACGCAAAAAATCTATCCTGCACAAATATTCGGAAAAATCCGAATTCAACTGTTCGCTCCATCGCAAAATCGATAAATGTGCCAGAATCATCTGTGGTAAATGTGATTAAACGTTATTAAGAGGGTCTTACTATGGAGAGGAAAGCTGGAAGTGGTGGTGAACATGGATACATGATCCTTGCTGCTTTTCAGGCAAACCCGAAGGTGTATGTTGTGACGGCCTAGTACCAATTACACAACAGTTAACGGATATTTAATCGTGTTTATTAAAAATGCTATTCATGGAGTTTTGTCTCGTGATTTTTGCATCTTTTCGTGGAGTTCCTTTTCTACTACGCACTTTGAAAAACATAACAAGTCACAAGGTGTTTTGATCTATAGAGGCAAGGTACGTGTATAAGTCAAGATAATACACCCAAAGGAATAGTACGGTAACAACACCTTTCTCTCCCGCAAAAAAAATGTAGCTATGATAACTACAAATCAAGTCTCTGCAGTGGTTTAATTGTTCGACTTGAACGCCTTAAGGGCATGATACTACTACTACCTTCAACAGTTTGATGGTTGTTTGATTGCACAGAAACCTCTGGCACCTTTGGGCTGAGTCTGTCCGGTGTATTCGGACGTAGATCCTCGGTCACGGTTGTGGGACCCCCAGTTTCTGCCTCCAAAATAACGGGCCTTGCGGGGGGGGCTGCAAAATGGTGAGTAGACACCTAGGATGGAGCGTGCGTTCCCGAAACATAGCTATGGTCCTCACAAGTTCCTACCTCATGCTTCCACGGGTCAGGAGATGACAAAGACCGCCAGCTAAGGGTTGCGTACTTAGCTGGTAGTGCAGCCTGGGCACTGTTGTCCTTCTGACTTCAGCTAGATTGAGGAGGTGCGTGCTGAGCGTCTGTCCACCAAGGAGGTGCGGCTCAAACAGGGTCTGTCCTGGCATCCAGCGGTTGAGTAAGAAATGCTGTATCGCGTCAACTATACATTAGGTGACAACCGCACCAAGGCAATGTAGGCAGCGTGACCTCGGTAAAGTAGCATGCTGAAATCTTACCTTACCACGAAAAATGGAAGTATTCTTTTTACGGTATATATTTTCAGATCATCCATGGAATTCCCAGGTGTTGTATAATAATTTTGAGTTGTTTTTTTCCTCCCCCGTGGCTATGATAATGCAAGTCCTTCTACAATTGCAGCAGGACCAGTAGACATGCAGACATTACAAATATAATTGTTATTATCATTTTATATTATAACATCCCTTCACAATATTATTCAATGCTATTTTCAGCTTCGCATTTGCATCGTTGTAAGTTTTGGCGCACCTAACTCACGTTATGTGTTTGAAAAGATAGGATGGTTTTTACATTTTTTGAGAGAGGATAATATACGACAAATTCTACAAAAAAAAATATATATATTCGTCGTCCAAATTAGTTATTTCAAAAACTAACATTGTTTATGAGCCTACCTTTTCTATTTTACAGACATAAAGAATCATTTATGGGACCAGTAGGAAAAAAAGAGTTATCGGAGAATTTCCTGTCATTCATTTTTAATTTTTTTGTTTTGGATTTATTGAGTCACCGTTTTTGGGCAGTAATCATACTCGTGTGAAATTTATTTTCCTAAATTTTCTTTGCTATTTTGCTAGGATGCCAGGTGATCAACTTTATTTCATTATATCACGTTGGAATTTTCGCTATTTTAGAGTTTCAATCATCTAACATCGCAGCGGAAGAGGCAAATAGCGGCATTTAATTATTATATGTACATTATGTAGTATTTCTCTAGCATTCCTTGTATGTCCAGTATATAACGCAGAAAATTACAGCTGTGGTAGGCTTTTGAAAATTACGGAATCTGTGGTAGGCTTTTGCACTTATTGCTGAATGTATTTTTCATTTCTGGTTTACAAATGGACCTTTTACCATTTCTGAGCTGATCTGATTCATGCAGCGCTGTGTGCCATTTGGCTAGTGTTTGATTTTACATTTCAACCTTTGTCATTACTTGATCATAACTCACAATATCATTATACTTGGTAATATTGTTTTATTGATTTTACTTCAAAGATGATTAAAACATTACTTATTGTTTTTTGCCCATTTATCTATAACTCCCTTCCACTTAAATCTTCCCATTCCTAACTCGGTAGCAATAACTATTAGGTCAGCAAAAATAAAAGCGGATTGCTATTATAAAATCAGAATCAAGTAGTAAATAGTTACCATGGCAACAGTAAATTAAAATGTATAAATGTTAGTTTTGTAAATTTTCAATAGATTTAATAAACTTTTTCAGGATACTTCAAATCAAAAAATTTGGTGAAATGCTGCTATCACTGAAAACGAACGAAAACGTGCTTAAGCGCATTTGCATTTCAGGATCAACCGAATGATTCAATGAAGATCATATATTATAGATACCAATGCCTGTAGTATTTTTCATTCACATAAATATATTCACCATTATATAAATATTTCATGGGAATGGGAGGGACCATCAGGGCACCCGATTGAAGCACTCTGGATGGGGAGAGTGGGAATGCCAACTCCCCATTGCTAACAGTTTGTGAATAGAGGGCGGGCTCTTCTCCCCGCCCATTGGGGCATCCTCATGTTAGATAGCTTGCTCTTTTGACCAATTGCTCAGTTTTGTTGTTGGAAGGAGATATCCCTGTGGATACGTATAAGTGATGTTGCATATCGATCCACCCAACCCCTTTTTGGCCCTTCATACAACGGCATGATTAGGATAATCAGTGGTTATTAAAGCTTGATCAAGTCTAACAGTGAGGAGAGCCCATTGCTGTCGGACTTAGTTTCCGTGCTACAATGGGTGGTAGTACATATCATACATCATATCACACCAAAGTAACGGGCCTTGGAGGAGTTTGTGATCGGAGGGGGAGTCAGTTGTGGGGGCGTGGATTGTTCAAATTTTTCCTTTTTTTTAAATATCCACAATTTTTTTGGTTATGGGTTTTTTTCATATTATCTCGTTGTTTAGGGGAACACTGTAGTGTTTTTTTTTTTTTTTTTTTTTATTTTTCTGAATTTTTTTTTTTTTGTGGAAAAAAATCTCACAAACAAAATTAATAACATGAAGGGAAGGGGGGGGGCTTGTTTTCTCTTGGCAACAGCAAATCCAATCTCGACCGAACACAAGCATCGATGGTGACTTACCGGCAGAGCTGGTAAATCTCACAGCCATCATGTGGCAATAAAAAAACAGGCTAACTCACTCTCGCGAGAAGAAACGAACTACCCGAGCAGGAGACAACAACATATGAATACCTAATTTTGATCTTGATAACTGGCCTTACTTTTATAGTATT
The DNA here is from genome assembly GCA_024533555.2 of Aedes koreicus. NCBI lineage: Eukaryota > Metazoa > Arthropoda > Insecta > Diptera > Culicidae > Aedes > Aedes koreicus. The sequence continues at coordinate 91,936 of JAHHFK020005899.1, forward strand.
ATTCTCAGGTATTTTACCTCTTAATCTGAGCTCTTAAATACCATGGCCAGTTATAAAGTTATTCGTTCCTGCTCGAGTATTATGAGCTTTCTCGTCTTTCTCATACCATCATGTAGTCATGAGATTTTTTCTCATACGATTTTGTTTCCTACATTTCTAACTAGTCTACTTGAAACTAGCTAAGCAATCATGTATAATCGACAGTGTGGAAAGTTTCTTTTAGAGATTTGTGATGAAACTAACAATAATATAAATAAATGTGCTTGTAATAGCGATGACCAAAACACTGTCACGTGCTATCAAGACGAAAAAATCGATGAGATTTAGAAGACAATCCCCATCATCGTTTTTTCGCCCGATGAGATTTTCATACGTATTTAGGTAAAAATAGGTCATTATTCATTGAAAATGACATTTGCCAGCCCTGCTTACCGGTAGAAGAGTGAATCATTTTCCGGTAGGTCAATAAAATGTTCGACAGTTCCAAGTTCATCTCTGTTTTCGTACATTTCATCGCCTTCAGCTTCTGTTTCATTGTTTGAACGCAACGTTCCGCTTGTCCGTTCGTCGCAGGGTGGTATGGTGCACGACATCAAGGTCTTGGTCTGACTGGAAAATAAGGTAAGTTGAATGCTAGTACCATCGTTCTTGTCGGACTCCTCTGTTGCAATGTAGCTATCGCATTTAGTTTGATTTGACAACCAGTTCACTTCCAACATAGCCTCGAAGCACGGCGCCCTAGCAGCGTAAAAAACGTCCGCCTACATTACGACACACCACAGCAACAGTACGGGGCTTCATCACAATACCGTTCTTCCGAGCGCACTGGTTTACTTCCAATCAATGAAAAACAAAGTTAAAAAAAGAGATCAAAAACCACATTGATAAACATTAACGATATCAAAGGAAAGAAATCTCGGGTACTTTTTCAAACAGACGTATGTCATTTTGTAAACAAAGAGGGGAAGTAAGATTCAAACGTAAATTTCTCGAAACCCTTAGCACTTTCATGCAAACTTGGGCCACCAACACAAGGAATAACATTGCTTTACATGATTGTGATGCTACTTTATGTGAGGGTACTGAGAATTTCGAGAAATTTACTTTTGAATCTTACTTCCCCTCTTTGTTTACAAAATGACATACGTCTGTTTGAAAAAGTTTCCGAGAAATGACAGTGAAAATAAAAATACGCCCATTGATTGTCAGAGCCTACTTCAACTTGCACCTCTAAAATCCTTCCATTAATTACCGCGTTATCCCGAGTTGAAGCGCCACATCTGTTGATGGGAAATGATTCTTACGTCTATTAAAACGTATTTTTTTTTTTGGTTCGTGTAGGATGGAGCTCTACTTTGGTGATAAACCAATTCCCGCCAATCATCGCTATTTCTCATCCGTATTCAAACCAAAAGACTTGATTTTCTAACATGTGTATTGTCACACAAACACTAATCATGTACAAAAAGCCATGTGTTTGGTTTGAGCACGGCTGAGTTATGGCGATGATTGACGGGAATTGGTATACTACCAAAGTTGTGTATAGTCCAATTCATACGAAGCCAAAACTGGGACTACTAACATCAAAAGTAATGAGCGATGCATATCCCAGTTTTCAACGCTATTCTTTTTAACGGTAACAACTTACCTATGCAACTAAATCCATCACAGACAAACGAACATAATATGTCTCGGAATTGGAATATCGGTGCAAATAGGAACTGTGGATTTAAATTCCACCTTTTACAGTAGTTTTCTTTGTAAATATTACAATACACTTGTTCACTACAGATCCATGGAAGCTTATTTCTCAATATCTCTAAATTATTTTGAACATAATTCCGCCGTCTGTTAATTGATGTGTGTAAACGGCAAACACAGACCATGAGTGCCGCAGATGGCGGTGCGACTAAATAACAAACATTTAAAATTATGGTTTATCACTTATGAAAATGATGTCTATTTGTCTGTGTTTAAATGTTCAGCGTGCGTTCCGGAACGTAATAACACCAAACTCACATAGTTGTATAGCCCATCGGTACTTCCGTAGCTTTTGATGTTGTTGGTGCTTAAGCTTCAAATTTATTGGAGTTCATTTAGAACTTTTTTTTCGAATGAATAACGTTCTTTTATTTACTTCTGTTTTTTTTTTTGGATTTCAAATCAACCTTGCCGGATTCGAGTAACGAGCCCACCAGCAAACATTGACTGATATGTGGGTTTTAAATTTTAAATGAGGCCCATTATTCATCGGACATACGATGTTATTCGTAAAAAAGCTGCATCACCATAAAAAAAATCTGAATCAGCATTTTATCAGCACCCCCTTTCCCCGGTGAGATAACGTTTTACTAGTCTTGACCGGTGGGATGATTTTGTGTTTGTGCTTGCTCTGGCTTCTGAAAACTGGTAAAAGCTCGCCCAACACGGTACATACAACACACATTAGGGGCAGTAGAACCAATAACCGTTCCCAACATGAACTGACAAGAATAAATGTTGCGGAATGCTATTTCAGTTATTGCTTCAATGCCCGCAGCCATTTCCAAAATACAGTCGTTAGCACTACGTCTATCATGCTTAGTTATCATCAGCTCAAAGGCAAATATAAATCGGTTGTCCTCCTCGATGAGCAAGGAGAAATGTGATCTGTTTGTTTTTACGACGTTGACGAAGGCTTCGTGTACATTATTCCAACCAACGAAATGAAAGCGTAAAATCGTATATGAACATAGGAAATAGATGTAGCAACTCAGTGCTATTTATATTTGAGAGCATGAAAGTGTTATGTTAAAATCTTTATCTTTTGTGACCCATGATAGCTATCAGCGGGACAGGTTGATTATTAACTATTGTTATAATTTATGGCAACCTACTTTCCACTATTTTGGAATTCCAATCAACGTTTATTAAGGTGAACGCTGCATGAACATGACTTATGATAATCAAATCTTTGATTCTATCACCTGAAAAAAGAAAAAAAAAAAACGAAAGCAGAGTATGAATAAAACATTTCAAAACGCCGTGGGAGGGAAACATTTCTTGCATTTTTTCTAACATTCAAACAATAGTCCGAAGGAGCCAAATCGGGTGAATACGGTGGATACGGAAGCAATTGGAGCCGTAAGTCTTTGATTTTAGCCGTGGTTGTGATGCTTTTGTGCACCGGCGCATTGTCTTGCAAAAACAACTTTTTTTTGACGTAGACTACGTCTTACGGCAAGGGTAGGGTGTCAAATGAAAATCTAAAGATAATCGACCGTCACGAAATATCGTTACAAATTAAACGCTAATAACTTAATAAATGCTCAATAGATTTTCAAGATGTTTACAGGGTGCGATAGAAACTAATGCGAAAATTTGTTCTATTTCTTTCAAATCCCATTTTCAACTAATTCAAGCAATAATATCAACATTTTCGTGTGCAGTTATCTTTATAAAGTCCTTTTAAACAAATTTATTCAATGTGTCCTCTATTTTTATTAATAACATCCTCGAGCCGACGCCGGAAGTCAGAGCATGCCTTTCGGATGCAGTCCTCCGACATTGACTGCCATGTGCGTGTTATGGTTGACTTCAGGGTTTTCACACTAGGGTGTGATGTTTTGCAGGCTCGTGCTTCAACATATGCCCAAATCGAATAATCCAACGGATTAAGATCTGGACTGCTAGGGAGCCACAAATCCTTCGGCTAAAACTTCATGTTATCGTTCAAGCATTGTTGGGCTCGATTGGACGTGTGACACAGCGCTCCATCTTGCTGTAGGACAACGTTTTGGTCCTCGGAGAAGTTGGCCTTCACACAGGGAAGCACTTGGTCCTTTAAAATACCGATATACACTTCGGTATTGATTTTAACTCCAGCATCAATGAAAACAGGCAGCATTTTCAAACCGTTGGACGCCACCAAGCCAAACATCATGACACCAGCCGGATGTTTGGTTTAAAATTTGAATTTCACTTTTTCCGGAACGTTCTCCATTTTCTGCGGTGTTGGCCACAGCATCGATGCTGAAAAGCTTTTCGTCGGAGAACAGGAATATCATTTTTTTCCTTCCTCAACAAGGAAAGTAATCTCTTGGAACGAGTCACTCGAAGTTCCTTGACCCGGCCCGTAATCAAGTGACCTAGATTTACATAATGCACTGTACTTTAAAGGGTGTATTCGATAAAAATGGCACACAGAAAATCTTCTGTAACTTTTGAATCGTATGAGTAAAAAACCTAGAAATTTGAGTAGATCTTATCCATAGTGTATTATTTACATCTGCCAAGTTTCATAGTTATACATTCAGTAGTTCCAGTCATGTCGTCGAAACAAGAAATTGTCCGTGAGAAAATTTTGTGCACTCAAAATCAAAATCCAGGTGCGTTCCACCGGTGGATTGCTAAAAGGCTTGGAATTGCAAATACAACTGTGTCTCGTGTAATAAAAACCTTCAAGGAGCGTCTGAGTGTCCAAAGGAAGGAAGGGAGTGGTCGTAAAAGTGGTCCAATGGACAGTAAAATGGCCAGGAAAGTCGTACAACAATTCAAGAACCGTTCAAACATGTCAATTCGAGATGTCGCTAAAAAGTCTAAGGTGTCAGTCGGTTTTGTGTAGAAAATCATGAAGCGTGCTGGGTTACATGTTTACAAAGTGCAAAAAGCCCCAAACCGGAATGAAAAACAAAACATCACTGCGAAAACCCGCGCCCGGAAACTTTACAGGAAGCTGCTCACCAAATCCGGTTGCATCGTGATGGATGACGAAATATACGTCAAGGCTGACTTCCGTCAACTTCCTGGGCAAGAATATTTCGTTGCCAAGTCGAAGTTCGATGTTCCGGAGGATGTTCGAAAGAAGAAACTATCGAAATTTGCAAAGAAGTTTCTAATCTGGCAGGCGATTTGCGGATGTGGTGAAATAAGTGCTCCCTTCATCACTTCCGGAACAATAAACGGTGCGATTTACACGGAAGAGTGCTTTAAGAAGCGTCTCTTGCCATTCATTAAGAAGCACAAAGGATCAACTCTGTTTTGGCCTGATCTAGCATCCTGCCACTACGCTCGAAACGTATTGGAGTGGTACCGAGCCAACGGATTCAATTTTGTGCCAAAGGATATGAACCCACCAAATTCACCGGAACTTCGTCCAATTGAAAAATTCTGGGCAATTATGAAAACGGAACTTCGCAAACATCCCATAACTATAAAAACAGAGCTAGAATTGAAGAAAATTTGGGTAAAAACAACAAAAACACTGGGAAAATCGGTTGTACAAAATTTGATGGGTGGAGTGAAAAGGAAGGTGCGGGCATTCGGGATGGGAGACGAAATTGAATAAAACAAATGTTGTAAATCAAAACTCATTAGTAGTTCTTGATTCCCTGAAAATTTCAAGAAAATCCGATAATCAGTTTAATTTTGATGAGTATATATGTGAGTGCCATTTTTATCGAATACACCCTTTACTATGGGTCCTCCCTTAGCTCAGTCGGTAAAGGCGCAGCTACAAAACAACACCATGCTGGAGATGGCTGGGTTCGATTCCCGGTCTGGTCTAGGAATTTTTCGTAAGGGAAAATTTCTCGACTTCCAGGGCATAGCGTATGATGTACTAATGCAAAAATAATACTTGGCATCGAAAGCTCTTGATTAATAGCTGTGGACTGTGGAAGTGCATTTAGAACACTAAGTTAAGAGCAAGCAATAAGCTAATTGTGAAAGTAATAAGCTTGAAATGCTAAAAGAAGAAGACTGTAGTTTACTATCACAGATTTCAAAATTAAGCAAGGGAGGGCTCACATGTAGCACTGAACGATATATAACGGGTACACCTTCGCAATTTCACTCATTAGTGTCGCAGTACTGGAACTGAGCAGCACATGGAGCGATCAAGGAACAGGTAGCTGGCAATGGTTTGAACTCTGGAGGCAACCCCGATGGCATGAAACCTGTAGTGCGGAGCGGCAAGGCCCAACGTAGCAGCTGGTGGAATATGCCACCAGGCCATATGCCTGGGCAATCGTTGCTAGGCAGCCATTGTATATGCAGTGGTGTGGTCGGTTGCCCAAGCCGGTGATGATTTGTAGCCAGCCGGTGGGCGCCATCACGAGGAGCAAAATAACGTGCTTGAGGGTGTGATATTCTTGGTAGCCATCTTTATCTGAAGCGCAACGTGCACGGCAGAAATAACCCGCTTCATGAAAAGACTAATTTAAATCCGTCCTTTTCAGGACGACAAATCCAAATCTGAGAGAGTTTGTTTAATTTAAATTCATCTAACAACTAACCAAATGGCAGACAGTGGTGTCTAAAACAATTTTAATTTTCTCTTCGTCGCATACCTTAAGCATTGTGCACAATTTACAAATGGCTGCCGTCATGAAAAATTGAAATGTCTTACGGCAAGGGTAGGGTGTCAATTGAAAATCGAAAAATAATCGACCGTCACGAAATATCGTTACAAATTAAACGCTTATAACTTCATAAATGCTCGACAGATTAACAAAATGTGATGTTGGAAATTTTCACGCATATCAATTCAATTATCAAAAATTATCCGTTAATAATTTGAAACTATTGAAAGTAACGAAAATGAAAGGTGATGTCTTATAAATTTGTTTTGCAAGCTGGAATTCATAAATTCACAGTACTTTCCTATCACAGATTTCAAATGTGAGCAAGGGAGGTCTCATATTCAGCACTGAACAATATAAAAGCAAATCTACTCATTCGTGTTGCAGTACTGGAGCTGTGCTATTCTGTATTCTTTGGCAGCAGGCGATGGCATGTATCCTGGAGGGTGCGCTAGCTTCATTCGGCAGTGCGGAGTGGCAAGGCACCAACGTTGGATTTGGCTGCTGGCGGTGGCAACCGTTGTAGGCAGTCATTAATTATGCAGTGGTGTACTAGGCAGTCGGTTGCCAGTCGGTGGGCGCAACCACGAGGAAGCGAAATAAGGTGCTTATGTGTTTGATCTTGTTGGTAGCCATCTTTGGTAAGGCGCAACGTGCAACGGCTGAAATAACCTGCTTCTTCAAAAGACCGAAACGATTTTAATTACTATGTGGACAATTTCAAATCCGTCCTTTTCAGGAGGACTAATTCAATTTCGAAAGAGTTTGTTTGATTGGAATTTAATCAACATTACTATGCAAGTTCTTACCAATTGACAGCCAGCGGTGGCTAAAACAATTTAAGTTTTTCTTTCGGCACCATCTTGAATACTAAACATGAAATGTAAACATCAATCATAGTATTTTTCATCATAGACTCTTAGCTAAACCACAGTAAAAAATTTCATTCCTACGTGCAATATTTCAAAAGCTACAATGATTTGAAGGTGTCCGGATTAATGTGGATACAGACCTTATTAGGTATGTTTCCTTTTTGACTGAAGGTAATTAAGTTACATTTTCTCACATGCAGTTGTAGCGGACTTTTGTTACACCAAGTATGCAACAACAATAGGGTAACGGGATGTAATGTCAGCCTAGCTCCTTCATTCGGCCTATGTACCAAAAATATCATTAATTCACCGATAATCAACAAAATTATATTCCTATCAGGATGACCGATTTATTTCAAGGCAGTTGAGACATTATTAATCAATTAATAGTTGCTCACTTCCGCGTAATTTTCGATTTCCTCAACTTTTTAGACAATATGACTTTACTGGTTAAGCTGAACAGATTATCTACACGATCTTCGAATGATCTTAATTTTCAGAAATTGAACCTATAAACCGAATAATACAGCCAAGATGTACAGAAAATAGTCACACGTTATAAACTAACAGGTCACATAGGTAAAATAACAATGCTTTAACAAGAAAACCATAGACCCAATGTTAGGAACATATTTTTGTTCCACGTTCCCAACTATGGCGTGCTATATGGAAAGCGTAGTAAAAATGTTGTTATTGGTAAAATTTACAATAAAAATGTCTGAGTTTCGATTGAAAGTTTTCCATACGGGTCATCTTAACACAAACTAAAGGAACAAAATCTGTGTAGAGTGAATTATAATGTTTTGATTATCAAATGGTCGCTAAATCATATGTGAAAATCACTTAAGTGTTTCTTAGCAGTTTTAGTATAGTTTGGTTGATGAAATTGTTTGTTGGGTAGAGCGAATACAGCTAGAAACGCATTGAATCAGAAAATCAGAAAAAAAAATCGTACGAAGACAACATTTGATAACAAATCTGTCGAATGGGACGAACTTGCATCCATGAATAGACCCAATTTGGCGCTTATAGACCGACATTACATCCATATCCCTCGGATTTTTCTTTGTTTTTTAAATGTATTTTTTTTTTTTTTGGTGGGTTTTTTTTAATAGGGTATTTTATATATTTTTAAAAGGTTTTTTTTTTTTAATTTATCTTTCCCCGCTAATTTTTTTTTTTTTTTTTTAAAAAAAAAATTATTTTTTGTTGTTTTTTTGGGGGGGGGGGGGGAGACCCACTCTCTTTTTTTTTTATTTTGGTGGTTGTTGTCTTTTTTTTTTTTTTTTTAATATTATTTTTTGTGTCCCTTGCGCTGAACTGGCCGGCTTGACGTGCCGCAAGGGCTCAGTAGGGATCAAGACCCGAAGCTAAGAGTCAGTTCCTTTGTGGTTATATCACATTTATTAGCAGAGCAGCACATCGAAATTTTAGGTTCATTTTATGCTTTATATCCCATGATTCCTTATAAACTATACAATTTCAGATCATCCATGGATATCCCAAGTTTTGTAAAATAATTTTAAATCAATTTTTTTTTTCTCGTGGCTATGCTACATTGTCTTAGCTTTCAGGTTCATGGTACAATTGCAGCAGGACCACAATCTGCAGACATTTAAATAAAAATGAAATTATTATCATTTTATACTATAACATCCATGCATTACATTTTGTATGCTTTTTTATAAGTCATTTTCAGCTTCGCATATATGCATCCTTGTCAGTTATAGCTCATCTAACCTACGTTATGTATTTGAAAAGATAGAAAGGTTTTTGATGTTTTTTTTATTTTTTAGAAAAAATCATATTCGAAAAATTCTACTTAAAAAAAAGCTCTTTCCTTCTTCATCAAAAATATATATTAATTTACAACCTAGCAGTTTACAATCATTCATTTCCTATTTCACAGACATAAAGTATCATTTATGGGTCCAGATGAACAAGAGCTAGCGAAAAATTCATTTTTTTATCTTTTTGTATGTTTGTTTTATTAAGATTCAGTTTTTGGATTCATACTCATATGAAATTTATTTCGCCTTATTATTAGTTGTTTTCAGTTTTTTTTCCAATATTATTATGGTATTAATACACATCTAATTTTTATTTTCAGTAACATACCAGTAGATGTCAGATACATCTTGTACCTACGTTTATTATGTTCTCTGACTATTATTGTAAAAACAAATTCTAATCTTAGTAGATCTTAATCCAATAGAAACTTCAAAAGTGGAAGTCTTTCGATGAGTGGATGTTCAGCTTAATTATGGATATAAGTATTCTACTATAGTTTACTGGCCTGCTGGTATTATTATTTTATATTATAACGTCAGTTTATTATTTTATGTTATGATATTAAATGATGTGACATAATTGCATTTAAATTCATTTCATTAAAATCACTATTTCCGATGAGACTCACTACATAAATTATTGCAAGGAAACGGAACAGCATATCGAAATTTTAGGTTTACTTTTCTATTGCTATATAATTTCAGATCATTCATAGGTATCCCAAGTTTTATGAGATAATTTAATATCATTTTTTTTTCTCTCACAGCTACATTGTCTAACTTTCAGGTCCACAAATGGAAGTGCTATTATCATTCTTATATTCATTCACTATATTATTTGTCATTATAATATTCATTCACTATATTTTTATAATTATAATATTCACAAGATTTTAAATATTACTATATGACACTGAATATATATTGGGAAAGGAGGGAGCATCAGGGTATCACTCAAGCTGGAATTGGACAATGGAGTGGTATGACAACCGGCGTCTAGGAGGGAACAAACAGTATCATTTTCTTTATCCTACCGATTCGATTGTGATGCTGTGAATTCTACTCCAACAGTTTCAGTGAGAGTGACGCGCCCTTCTTAACAAGCCATCCCGTAGAAAGCTTAATAAGTATTGCGAATTGGGTTATTCGATTTGTTGGATCGTATCGTTGGAAGGAGAATCTCATGTTCCCGCGGGTTTCGCGTAAGTGTCTCTGCTTACGGGTCCGCCCCACCGTTTTTGGCCCTTCATACAGCGTTACTGTGAATGCAACCCGGTAACTCAATTTGATCTTGCTATTAAGTGGAGCTGCATACATGACAAGGTCTTAGAAGGGATGGTGGCTACCTTACATACATACACATACATACAAATAAAGTTTCATGTCGTCAGCGTAAATTAAAAATTTAAGTTTCCTAAGAATAAAAGATAAGTCATTTACAAATAGAATGAATAAAAGTGGTCCTAGATGAGACCTTGGGGGTGTTTTTTTTTTTTTTTTTTTTTGGTTGTTTTTTTTTTTTTTTTTTTTTTTTTTTTTTTCTGTTGAGAATTCGGTAAAAAATCTAAGTGTCTAGGTATATCGACACGGTCAAATGCTTTACTAAAATCTGTGTACAAAACTTCTACATGGTTTCCGTTATCCATTGCTTCCAGAGAATAATTAACGAATTCTAGGAAATTTGTGGTTGTCGAATGACCTTTAAAAATCCATGCTGATTAGTAGTTATTTTATTTTTGATTTGGTTAAATAATGTTTCATTCACAATTGCCTCAAACTGTTTTGGAATGCGAGAGATCAGGGCTATACCCCGATAATTACGAATATTAGATTTTTTACCAGACATAAAAATTGGCACTAGAAATGAGCTCTTCTATAATTTTGGAAAGTCTCCGGATTCCAGTGACATTTTAAAAAGCCAAAACAATGGAGAAGTAAGCTAAGCTGCTAAAGTCTTCATACACAAAGGAAGAACTCCATCAGGTCCCGAGCCTTTGGATGCATCTAAATGTTTTAAACCTTCCAAGATTTCATGCACATAGATTTGATTAACGCTTATGTCTGGAATATTCAGGATACAACCCAAAGTATTGCCGATCACGATCTGCTTCTGAGTGTGTTGTGTATGTTTCTTGAAAAAAACTTGGCAAATAAATTGCATACTTCTTCTGTATTATTACTTTCACTATTGTCAAAATACATACGGGAGGGAAGATTGTCTGATTTTAAATGTAAACCTGATATCACTGAAATCGGGTCTGTTGTATGAAAGATTGCAAACAATTTTTTTTTTACGCTTGTTTTGGCTTTCAATCAAATAACGAAGAATTTTACGCGTCTGTTAAAATTTATTATTAGTTTTCTGTGAATTTTCCGCTACGAAACTAACGAAACTAATCAAACGGTTTAACGTAGTCTACATCAACCGGTCGTGTGTTAAAAACAACCCCACTGATTTTTTCCCTTCATGTGAGGCTGTTTTGCAGCGATTTCGGCCTTCAATCGCTCCAATAATGCACAGATATACTCACTGTTGATGGTTTTATTTTTTCGAGGCAGTCCACGAAGAGTATGCCATGACAATCCCAGAAAACCGACACCAAAATCTTTCCAACCTGGTCGCTTCGGAGCACTCGTGCCGGCTTCAGTCCATTGCCGGGCACTCATTCTGTTCGCGGGTGTGTAATAGTGGATCCAGGTTTCATCAACAGTTACCAATCGACGCCAAAAGTCCTTCCGATTTCGCATCAGCAATTCTAAACACTGTTTCGAAGGGTTCTCGTGTTCGTGTTTTGGTCAGGAGCGAGCATGCGCGGTACCCAGCGGCAATAAAACTTTTTCATATGCAGAATCTCGCCCAAAATATGGCGTGTGCGCTCAGTACTAATCTTTGTGGCATCTGCTAGCTCACGCACCTTCACTTTCAGGTCAGCCAACACCATTTCATGAACTTTTTTGCCAATGTCCTCTGTAACCTCATCGGAGGGCCTGCCGCTGTGGACTTTATCGGTAGTGGAGTTGCGGCCACCACGAAACTCTCGAAACTCCAGCTCCCTGGAACCCTTTTCCAAGCACGGGGTAAACGTTAACATACAATGCTCATTTTTTGCAGTATGATGCTTCACCAGAATGAGCGTTGTAATTTATCGTTTAGCCCTTGTCATTGTTGGCATAAATATTCATAAAAATGAATGGTCATAAACATAAGGCTTGAGTTTGTCACGATTAATTTTGTTTCAAGGTTTACTTGATATTATACTTGATGGAAACCGAAAAAATGATTTTGGACATCCACTTCGCAAATCCAGGTCAGGTTCAAAAATCGATCGGCAGGATTATAGCAAGCGTCGTAGTGGAACTAAGGATCGGAAATTGCATTTGAAGGTGTTGAGAACGGTTAGGGAAAACCCAAGGCTGTCGGATTTTGCTATTGGAAATTGCTTGACGGGTAGCTCCTAATGTTGAAGCAGGCTCTTCTTGCGTTTGGCATGAATCCTCATCTCATCGAGCAATGCCTCCAATTCAGCGTCTTCGAAGGGCTTTCCGCCTTTGAAGCGACGGAACCAATCATGGCATGTTGATTCACTTAAAACAGCATCTCCGTACACTTTTAGGAGCTCTCGATGTGCTTGTGCTGCCGTTTTATTCGAATGGAAGTAGCAAATCCACATTTCCCGCAAGTCACTAATGTTTGGCACAAAATTAGACATTTTCACATAACCAGAAGTATATAATACAAAAACCAAATTACTAATGTTTTAAAGCGGTTTGTTTACCATATGTCTAATCTTGGTTCATGACTTTTTGGATGTGTCAAATCTACCAGCTCTTACTGCTAGAGCCATCTAATGACAAATAGCAAGAACTTCTGTGAGAAGGATTTCGATCTTTTCGGGCCAGTAAGCAACCAAACAGGATGTTGAAGCAGAATTTAGTGGCCAAAAGACGTGCCCGGAAGTTGTTCGATAAGGTTCTTGCTAAGTACGAAGGATGTCGGATGACAAAACGTACGTTAAGATGGATTAAATAGTCTCAACTTCTCGAACAAAACTGCTATAAAGCCACTCGTCAAGGTGATGTTCCTAGCAGGTTCAAACTCGTTTTTGCCTTTGCGTTTTTCTTGTTTCACAAGAAAGCTTATGATCAGGCAAGTTGTATGCAGCTGTGGACAAAAAAAAACCCAGGTTATTGTGACCAACAAGACTATGAATTCCAAAATGTACAAGCAGGAATGCCTGAAAATACGTATTCTTCCGTACATTGAACCCATCAATGGACCGCAAAGGTTTTGGTCTGATTTGGCAAGCTACCACTTCAGTGAAGAAGTTCTACAGTGGTTCAAGACAATGGGGTCGATTGCCCCGAAAAGGACATCAATCAACCAAACCGCCCTCAATTCCGCCTAATTGAGAAATATTGGGCAATTGTCAAACAGATGTTGAGGAAAAGTGGAAAGGTAACTCGGGATGCAACAGAGATGAAGAGATGGTGGAACAAAATAGCTGCTCATGATAGCAAACAGAGGGTCCAACATATGATGAGTGGTATTCGAAGAAAATTTCGAGATGTCATCAATACCAAATCGAAATAATTTTGTGGTCAAAGTGCACCCTTCTTTCTTTAGCATTTCAAGCTTATTGCTTTCACAATTCGCTTATTGCTTGCTCTCAACTTAGTGTTCGAAATGCACTTCCACAGTTATTAATTGAGAGCTTTCGATGCCAGGTACCATTTTTACAGTAGTGTGATTGTGTGGCAAGTAATAATGTCTCAAAAAATAATGTTTTATGGGAGAACAAAAATCGTTGCCCAAGAAAGTCGAAAATATTTCCTCAACAAAAAATTCCTAGACCAGACCGGGAATCGAACCCAGCAACTTAGCATAGTATTGCTTTGTAGCTGCATGGACCCAAGAGGCCAAAGTGCATCCATCAAGTGAAAAAGGAGCGATTGAAAAGTATTGTGAGCAGTACACCTTGTAGGATCTGCCGAGAACTGGATGAACACCCGGTTCCAGGAACCCCGAGATTGGATCAAAAAGTCCTCGATGAGGAGAACAAATCAGCATCTACTCGTGATTCGGCCAAGAAATACAGAACCAGCATCGGAATGATCCAGCGGATGAGGAAAATAAATGATTTGAAGACTTTAATGAAGCAGACCGAACCAAAACAATCCCCGGAGCAGAAGTGTCGTGCTTAAATGAGGACCCTGCAAAAGAGAGTACTTTCTTAGTTAAAAATGATAACCCTGTTTTTTAACTGACGCACAGACCGATTCATTTCGAATAAATCGCTTTTAGCTAGTTCTTTATAATTTATCCGAAATACAGCTAAAAATAAGATAGTTACTGATCCAAACGAATGTAACCAACTAACCCTTATTTCTTAAGAGTTTTTCACAAGATTCTGGTATCAGCTTGTGTGTGAAATATCTTGGGCATTTTACATAAAATAATCTTATGGGCTTGATTGAAACGTACTCACTGTTGGTAATGCGCAAAGTATATTTCATTTCAGTTTACAGTTTACACTCCGGTCATCGATTTGATGAATCTTCTTACTGACGGCTGACCGATATGAGTATAAACAGCTGGTAAAGGACCTCCGCAATCCGTTGATCCCCATGAAACCAGACCGATTTGGCGGCCACCGGAAACCAAAGGGCCTCCGCTATCCCCATTGCAAGAATCACGTCCTTCTTGGCCGGCACAAATCATGCTACAAAAAAAGTAAACAGCGGTTATATTATCACAATCTTTCACAACGGCAACCAATCGCTAACTTATTTGTTATCAGATCTGAACCCCAATATCTAGCACACGTGCTTCTGGACACTATCGGAATATCAACAGCATGCAGCTCAGTAGGTAGTCCATTATCATTCAACTAGAAAATAATGAAAACAATTGGAAATATTTCTTTTATCAATGAACGCAACGTAATTACCGTTCTACCCCACCCTGTGACTAGACTTCGGACTCCTTCGAATGGTTCATAGCCTTGCGGTACCAATAGTATTGGCCTTATATTCCGACCGACGATTGCTGTGGACGTGCGTAGAACAGCCACATCATTGTCGAACATTGATGGATTGTATTTAGGGTGGATCACAATTTTCGATACATTGAACATTTTTCCTCCAAACTGTCGATCACCAGTTCCTGCGCGTAATGAAATCTACGAGACAACACGATCAGTCATGACGTTATGTCGCCCATTTTCGATGGTAACTTACTGTACGAAGCTCTCGCTGAGGGAAGACACAATGCGCTGCCGACAAAGTCCAGTACAATGAGATAATCGATGCACCACAAATATGATTATCGTAACTTCTCAATGACAGCTGATATGGAAAATTAGTTGCATCTACTTTATGGCCTCCGATAATTTTCTGCATTCCATTAACTCCTTTCGAATGATCCAAAGCGAACAGTTTTGCAGCATTCGGAATGATTTGCTTCGCCTGCCATGCTTCTTCTGTTGAATCTATGGTGGAAACAAATATTTACATCCATTCAGGATCAATTACACTCCTTCAAACTTTACCAGCATGCACAGCGATGGCTGCCAAGACCACTAAAGTAAGCGTTAAAACTTTCATTACACAAACTTCCCTCAACGGCAGCAATAAATGGAATGTTTACCGCTATGAAAACACCAAACTTTTATATGACACTTTTGGCTGCACCAATAAAAGCCAAGTGCCGAACAGCATATTGGTATGATGACACCATCCGGGCTTCATAAGACTGTTCTATATCTGTCGAGATTTTTGGCACCATTCAATCAAAGTCATACATCACATCAACGATTTGTTGAAGACGTACCGATACAGTCGATTGGTTGTCACAATTTATCATTTTGTTTTCAGCCAACGGTAGTTTATCAGCTGACGCTAAACATGTTGTACAAACATTAGTCCAATGGTCTAATCATATCATATCTTTCGCCTTGAGTCATCAGCACATTCGGAACTGCATTTATCTGCTGCAATCATGGGTGAGGGCTTAGGGACTTCCGAGAGTCGCTAGCATACTATGAGGTTAGTGTGAGAACCGACCAAGTGGCACAGTTCGCTGTGGTACTGATGCTTAACTATTTTGAGACATTTATCAAGCAGATAGTGATTTGGGCTTTTGATGCTATTTTTTCATTAGTTTGAATATATATATTGTAAGTATAATCATACCATATGCTCAGCGAGCCGAGTAATTTTTCTTTACAAATAAGATCAGAACGGCCCAGCCCAGGAACCCAGCCAGTGTTGCTTTGTAGTTATGCCTTTGTGGATTGAGTTAAGTGAGTGTCCATGGTAAAGTGGATATGACTCCAACATAGATCCAATATAGACCACAAAATATACTCAGGAGTAATTGGACAACTAGGAAAAATATCTAAAGAAATATATGAAACACTTTTTTCAAACTATCACTAGTAAGCACGAGGCAATTCCTTTAAATTACATATATTTACTTATATTTATTCAATCTATTTAAACCTAGCTAACCAATACCAGTAGTTCTACTAAAACGCTTGTTTTATTATATTAGTTGATTTGGTATCGTATGCGATTAAATCTGTAATAAAAAATTCGATTTAAAAAGTCGAACGAAGTAAATTCGATTCAGTTTGTGACGCAGTACGGTGTATAAATGACGCATCGCTTATAAGTCGGAAATCTACACGCTTTACGATTTAACTTAAACATACAGTATGTCTCATAAAAAAATGCCAAAATCCATCCCTCAGTTTTAAATAAGTTTTTTTTTCATAGAAAATGATAAAAATAATCATAATTTTATTTAGGGAATCGTTTGTTAAGCCTTTTATGATTACATTACTCAATATATCCACCATTTTTCTCGATCATTTTCTCCAAACGGGGACGGAATCGAGAGCAGATCGTCTCAATGTATGAGTCAGTTATCGTGTTCCATGCCTTGGTAATGGAAGCTTTCAGGGCGCCAACACTGGGGTGAGAACGTTCACAGGCCGAAAATGAAAGGGGATAAGAGAGATAAGAGAAGGAAAAAGAAAAAAAAAAAATGTGATTAGCCTGAACATATGCCCATATTGAGTAATCCAAAGGATTCAATTCCGGGCTGCTAGGAGGCCAAATGTCCTTTTTGAGGTATGACACGGCGGAAAATGACGTTTTGGTGTGCTCCAAAGTTGGTTTTCATCCATGGCAGAACGTGGTCTTTCAAAATGTTCATGTAAACCTCGGAATTAACTTTTAATCCAGCTTTGATAAATACTGGAGGCATTTTCAAGCCAATGGATGCAACTGCCCCGAAAACCATGACTCCGGCCGGATGTTTGGTTATAAACTTGAATTTCACGTTCCCTGGAACATCCTCAATCTTCTTCGGCGAAATAAACCTGTCTGTACGTGTGTTAGATACGGGATCGATGGTGAACATTTTCTCATCGGAGAATACGATGATGGTATGCTTCCCAAATTGTACGTATAATGAAAGTTGTTTTCCTGATATACAAACATATATGTAAGCAATTAAATCGTAAAGAATGCAAAAATATGGCTTATACGTGCAAAAGTGGAGCCCATATATGTGTAAATTTCATTGTTTTTCAAACGACTTAATTTGGCTTCGTATGCGATTTAATTTGTAATAACAAATTCAATGTAAAAAGTCTAACGTTGTAAATCCGATTTAGTTTGTAACACTGTACGATGGATAAATGACACATCGTATATAAGTCGGAAATTTGCACTCCATACGATTCAATTTAAACATAGTACGATAAAGGGCACAACTATATGCGATTTCGACCTAAAATGTAGAAATATACGATACTATCTGAACACTGTTATACGACTTCTGGTTGTCTGGGTTCTTTTTTAATGCAGACACCAAACGTTTCGAGCATTCTAGCCGTAGTTGTTTGATTCGATCCGTTACAAGGTGGCGCTCTACTCTTGCCCTGGACAAACATTTCAAGTCATCTTTGACCAACCGTTGCGTGGTAGTTTTTGAAATATCGGCTTCCTTAGCCAATTTCCGGATCGATCTGCTAGGATTTTGCCTCACTTTGTCTTTTACTGATCTGATGACCCTCGGTGTGCAAGCGGACCGTGGACGGGCACTTCCCGGCTTCCGTGGACGTGGTCCACCAAAGAGTAAACATTGGATACGGTAAACGGTAGCCAGGTGGCATCCCACAATCGTTGCAATTTGTTTTACGGGCTTTTGGGCGAGCAGCAAACTAGTCACAACCTCCTTTGCGTACATTTTTCTCAACTTTGTTACTCGCGACCCAGTGTTTTGTTTACATCGTCTCATGGTATACAGTCAGATGATTACACACACGCATTAAAACAGTAAGAATAATGTTCAAAGCTTCCCAAAAATAAGTATTGAAAACTTTCTTTATGGGCCATTCTGTAAAATGATAATGGCCACAACTATATGCAATTTTGACTTAAAATGTAGGAATATGCGATACTATTTGAACACTGTTATTCGACTTCTGGTTGTTTGGGCAGCTCCGACAGCACAACGAATGTATTCTTATTTCCATTCATTATACTTCATGCAGCAGTGCAATGTCGCCAGTAGAGTATAAACATCAACATACGCTCGTCATGTTAGCCTACGCAAAAATCCAAAAGAGTTCTGGACTTTCGAGAGAACAAAACGTACTTCCCACATCAATTTACCTCCCAATTCAGCTGCCGATAAATATAGACTTTTTGTAGCACAATTCAAGACAGCCTTTAACACCTCGACCTTTTTATTTTCTCAAGTTGAGGATGTTGGCTGTGGTACTCCGTGCGATGTACTGGACTTCAACACACTTTTCGGATCGATGCAGATGATGTTTCCAAGAAGATAAGGAAGTTAAAATTTTCATAATCCACTGGACTAGATGGAATCTCTCCGGTATCATTAAAGCTATGTATTTCTACCTTTCTTGAACCGCTGCCAGATATGTATAGCCTTCCACATTAACATTAGCTATTTCCGTCAATCTGAAAACACTTTTATCTGTTTCCCACCCACTCAAGAGGAGATTGAAGAAATGTAAGCAGTTACTGTGGTATTATTTCCCTGTCCGTCTCTTTGAAGGTCTTCGAAATCATTGTGATCGAAACACTATTTGCTTGTTGCAGCCGATATTTTTCAGACGATCAACATGCATTTTTTTTCCTCAAAGAAGTTGATTACGTCTTATTTAGATTAGTTTACCTCAACAAGCCACTGTGGGGGATTTTCATACAAGCAGGCGGACAAAAATAATTTCATATTTTTTTCGAGATTTTAAGAGTTGTCTTTAACTGGTTTGACCAAAATATATGGTTAATGCACATTTCTAAACATTTCATGATCAAGTTTTGAAAAGGATTTAACTTTTGTTGACATAAAATGACCTATAATATCTAGAAAGTTTCAATATATTTTCCTGTGGTTTTTTTTTTAGTTTTCTGCAGTTTGATTGATCAAAATATATTGTCAAAAGAATTTAACAAACAATTCATTACCAGTAAAATCGCTGTGATATCTTGAAAACTTCCATGGTTATTCAAGATTTGTAGTATTTTGTAGTTGATTTGATAAAACGACATTTTTATGGTAATTTTAAGACATTTCATGGTCTGGTATTGAAAATGGCTTTACTTAATCATGATTCAAAATTATTGTTATAGTTGGAGCCTTTTTATAAAAATATAAAATAATGAAGATCATTAAAATTTTGTAACAAAGATAATACTAATTGATTTGACAGGGCATTTTCTCAAAGTGAAAAAGAAAAGTTAGTTATACAACTTCTTGTAGAAATATGTTTATTTATTTAAAATGAATTTGTAAATAATGATTGTTATGTAAGATAACAATATTTAAATTAAATAAATTTCGCAAACATCATTCTGTTTCAGTAAAATCAACAACAAATTCTTTTTCAATTTCATCAACAACATTCAGTAGTTCTTCCAATGTATTACAGTTAGTAGTATCTGCCATTGAACTGTCTGTAGAGTCTTCGAATATCATAAAACTTTTCACAATGTCTGGATAACTCTGAGATATCTTTTTCTGCCGCCTTTTTGCAATCAAAATTGAACTGATGCAAAGGTCTGATTCATTCAGGGCACGAATGAAGACATCATGTAAGTTGTCTACTCTTGATCGTTTTCGAGCATGATGGGTTCGAATTTTTTTAACTGCTTATGTTGACATTCAGCTGCCTCTTCTACTATTATACCAAGTGGTGCTGGTGAATGCATAATTAACGTTTGCATAAAAAAATTGACTTTTTTCGGATGGTGATAAATTTCCCATGGAAGGCAAAAAAATTCTACGCCCTTGTGAGCGGCCTTCCGGCAGTTAACCGGAACATTCGCCATGGCGGACGAAAACATGCGAGTAGGCATGTTTTTAAGTTCTTTCTTCGTTCTATTTATCAATTCCTCCTCAGTTTTCGCGACAAAATTGTTGAAGTAGATCTTACGCCTCAGGTTGGCCCAGAAATTCTCGATGGAACGCAGCTGGGGGACGTTGGGCGGGTTCGGCGACTTGGGTACCACATCGATATTCAGCCGCTCCATCTACTCCAACGATCGCTTCAAGTAGTGGGCCGACGCCAGATCCGGCCAGAATACCGCGTCTTCACCCTTATGGTATTTCTTGATGAACGACGCAACTTCCGGCAGGCATTTTGTACAATAAATTTCCCAGTTCACTGCCAGTCCGGAGCGAAAGAAGAGCGGCTTTGATATCCCCTTCTCGCTCATTGTCAGCCACAGCAGCACCTTCTTGGGGAACTTGGTGTGTGAAAGGAACTTCACCTCGTAGCTCACTTCCTTCGTGGGGGAAGTAAAATAAGAAGTGCCCTCTCATTGCCATCCAGGGTGAGATAGGTCTCGTCGTCCATCACCACCGCCACGTCGCGATTCACCGGGAAAATCGAGTTGACCATCTTATTCAGCCGCTGCCGCTGCGTCATTGCCTGCAGCTCTGAAACCAGTGGACGCGACTTCCGCTTCCTGACATGTATGTTCATGTTTGCCAGGTACTTTTTCACTGTTTGGCCGGTTGAACCGACCTCCCGGCCAAGCGCACCCAGCGATGTAGCCACTACTCCTCTTCAGCATCCTTTGGAGCTTCTTCTCGCTCAGGGTCGTCGGCTGTCCGGAACCGGGCTTTCTGGCGATGCTCTGATTGTTTTCTAACAGTGCCAATATGTTGTAGATGCCGGAACTGGCGTATTCGGCGTCCACAAAGTGCCGCACGATGTTCGTTTTTGACGCGGTGGGTGCCGTTTTTTGAACGTGCACAGTTCTGAACGGAGTTGCTTCACTGTTTTTGCCATCATGGTGAGAATTCCTCTGATAGAGCTGTCAAATTTTGTCTGCTGACTCATGGGTTACTGTGATTGATGCTGCATGGGTAGTTTTGTCAGTGCGGGTGAAGGTAAACCCATGAAAAATCGGCAATTTTTGCCCATTTTTTTTAATGCAAACGTTATTTCTCCGGCATGTGCGAGAACTTTATGTACGGTTACGGGTATCTTATACCAATAATATTTATGATGCAAGTCTGTATGTTTTCTTACAATATTCATCAAATTTTTTCGGATTGATTGGCTCTTGGCAATCAATAGCGATCAACATATTTCGGAACCTCGCAATTAATTCATCATCGATGTTCAAAACACTGTTCAAACGTTGTGGGTTTGCGAATGCACGGCGGCAAACGTTTTGGGTAGTACTGGTACGTTTTGGGTAGTATCTCAGTTGTTTCAAGTGATAAACATCTACAGTCTTCAGCAGAATTGTGGTACGGGGTCGGATCAACAAATCTGTGTCAATGAACTCCGGATTAATTTGGAATTTCAACGCTAGAGGCGCTTTACTTTCGAGTTACAAAATATGAGTGCTGTGACGCGTGGGGTAAGGGGTAATTGGTTTCATCCTAGGTTATCTCGAGAGCCTCACCAGTTAGGATATATCAGTCTTGAGTAAACTTCTACTAGTGGCCAAGTCCTTCCCAGAAGTGGTCACACAAGTTTGGAATTCGGTCACTACACGGCGCTAGTGTGCATATAATCTTCCAGCTTGTGATTGCTATTCCTCGAGTGCCTTACTAGTTCAGACGATGCTTTCTTCATCAAACTTGTGCTAGTGGCCAAGCCCTTTCGGATGGTAGTCACATATGTTCGGAACTCCCTCACTGTGTGGCGCTAGTGTGAATATAACCTTCCAATTTGTGATTGCAATACCTCGAGAGTGATTGCTATACCTCGAGAGGACGATGTGGTATGTGGTCAGTGGTATAGCAAAGGACAGTTACGCCGCAATATGCTGTGAAGTTACAGGAGCAAGTGGTAGCACGTTATTGTCCAAAGTGCACAGAAATTTTGCTCAGTTAAACCAACAAAATTGTTTGATGACCTAAACCTATCTGGCACCTTGGAGTTACATCAATAACATACTGGAAGTTCATATGTACTCTAGCGCCATATAGTGAGTGAATTCTGAACTTATATGACCACGTTTAGGAAGAGCTTTACGACTGAAGAGTAATATGTTCTAATTGGTGAAACTATTGAGATAACATAGGATGAAACAAATTGTACCTTATTCCAAAGCGTAACTGTACTCATTCATATCAACACGAAAGTAAAGTGCTCCTAGCGGTGAAATTTTAATTTTAATCGAAATTCAATGACACTGATTTGTTGACCTTATTCCGAAAATTAATTCTGCCGAGGGCTTTAGAGTTTAATGCCTTGAAACAGCTGAGATAGACCTTATTTCCGCCAATTAGCAAAAATTCCAGGTGGTGCGAGAAACCCATAGATCGAAGTTGTTTCACTGTTCTCACCATAGCTGCCGTAAACAAACTGATGGAGCAGTAAAATGTTCACAGTCTATTGGAAACTAGTATATATTGACTACTAACCGGTGGACCGACCCCATGGCTCTTGCTACCGCGGTGAGGACTGATGCACCAAATATGCCACGCCAAATTGAGCTCAGATTGACGGTGATAAAATCAAGGCGGTGTCTTCGAACGGAAGGTGTAGCGTACGATCTACGGTGAAGTGCAAATGGAAGACGGACTACGAATTGCATCAGTTGCTGGGAAAACATCCCTTCGTTCACACCGTTAAAATCGGCCTACTACGGTGGGCTGGGCATGTCGTAAGAATGTCGGATGTTAGCCCTGTTAAAATTCTCGAAAGCGAATCGACAGGCACAAGAAGAAGAGGCGTGCAACGAGCATGGTAGATCGATCAAGTAAAAAGTGACCTGCGGACCTTTCGCAGACAGCGAGATTGGTGGAATGCAGCCATGGGCCGAAGAGAATGGTTACAACTTCTGTATACAGCTGAGGCCGTCCCGGCCTACGTGTGATTGACCGACCTGAAATAAAGCATAAACAAGCAAGAAACTGATATCCACACAAAGAACTGAGCCACTAGCACAAGTTAACTGAAGAAAGCAAAGCCCTATCTAGTAAAGGTTTCAAGATATAGCATACTTTAAATAGAGGCACACTAGCGCCACGTAGTGAATGAATTTTGAATTCCGAACAAATTTATTCGGAAGGGCTTTTCGGAAGGGCTTGGCCACTTACACAAGTGAAGCAAGCAGTATCCTAATTAGTAAGGCACTTGAGATACAGCATTAGAAATCTGCAGGCTCATATGTACACTAGCGCCACACATTGGGTGAGTTCTGAACATATAGGACTACCAGCCAGAAGGGATTGGCAACTAGCACAAATTTGCTGAAGAAAGCAATGTCCTAATTAATAAGAGTCTCGTGATTTAACGTTAAATAATCTGGAATCTCATATACGTAATAGCACCACGAAGTGAGTGAATTCCAAACGTATGTGATCATCATCCGAATGGACTAGAACGAATTTAACTAAGAAAGTAATATCGTAATGTGTAAGGCTCTCGAGATACAGCATAATCAAACTGACACATCATATGCATACTAGCGCCACGTAGTGAGAGAATTCCGAACATAAGCGACCAGCATCCGGAAGGGCTTGGCCACTAGCACAAGTTTGATGAAGAAAGCATCGTCCGAACTAGTAAAGCTCTCGAGATATAGCAATCACAAACTTGAAGATTATATGCACACTAGCGCCGTGTAGTCACCGAACTTTGAACTTATGTGACCACCTCTAGGGAGGACTTGGTCACTAGGACAAGTTTACTGAAGACTGATATGTCCTAACTGTTGAGGCTCTCGAGATATCCTAGGATGAAACCAATTACCCCCAACGCGTCACAGCACTCATATTTTGTAACTCGAAAGTAAAGCGTCTCAAGCGTTGGAATTCCAAATTAAACCGGAATACAATGACTCAAATTTGTTGGCCCAACCCCGTACCACAATTCTGCTGAAGACTGTAGATGTTTATAACTTGAAACAACTGAGATAGACCTCATTTCCCCCAATTAGTGAAGATCCCATAAACTGCGGGCATCGATCTTTACGGTTTGCCCGAGAAGAACGAAACCGTAGACATTGAGACCGTAAAGAACGAATCCGAAAAGATCGATTCCCGACTATAGAGTCAACATTCCGTACGCATACACCGACAAAATAAGGGGTGTTCAAGTTTTTTAAAAGCACGATTAAAAAAAAACTTCGTCATATTTGAGTTGACCAGGTTTTGACCGTTCCATCCTTTAGCTCATGTTCCAAACGAAACACCAAAGAAAATTAACCTTTCAATCTGTACAATATACTTTTTCTATGGGAACAATGTTTTTTTAATCCTGTAACTATGGAAAAACAATATATAACTGTTAAATGACCATTTCACCCCATATGCGTCCTCTGGTGAATACCCATTAGGCCCTTTCTTGCCCAATCTGATGTTTCTCTTCTGTGGTGAATTTCACGTTAACTTATTAGCTCTTCACTCCTATGGAGAAATCCCATAACCAGATCTCAGTGCTCACTTGGAACATTTCGGTAGTTTTCTTACTTAGTCACTCTACCAGAAAACCACGTCTTCGAAAGTTCTGTTAAATGTCGAATTCGTTTTTGATTTAGTTCAACCTGGATCGGGTATCAAGATTGGGTCGGCTTGATGGGTGTTGAACGTCGGTGTGTATGTTTTTATTTGTAGCTCGTATCGGGTTGAGGTTTGCACTGGTAATAAGTTGGAACTACTTCCTGGAACTAACGAAAACAGTAATAGATATCATGGCAAAAACTATTTTAGTTGCACTGAGAGGGAGGCGGTATATATCTTTAGGCTATCAATGACGTTTATAAATAGTATCATCCTCATCTTTGGCTTCGTTTTGCTGTTGTAGATATTCTCTCTGAGGTAATTATATTTTGTTTTTCTTCCACTACCAACGAATAAAATGAAATAATCCTTTGTCCGAAAACGGAACAAGATCAGATTAATTATTTGCTTCGATCTCGGTGAAGGTTATTTTCAGACAAACAATACAGAAGCTCCGGTTTGCTCTCCGGTCAGCAAAATCTAGTGAAACAGTATGATGAACAAGAGAAGGTCAGGCGGGCAATCAGCGTGATGGAATTTTGGAACGTGTTCTGGAACAATCGCGAAAGGCGTACGACCAGCTGAAGCTCCAAACAGAGTCGCAGAGCTTGTTAAGCAAGAATGTTGGCCCAGGCAAGAAGGAGAACGGTCCTAACATGGAGGCCATGAATAAAAGTGATTTAGCAGTTCAGGATACTGAAACAGGTGAATTCATTTCAAAAGATTTTGGAGCCCAGGTGGAATTTGCGAACCCAATCCAAATGGATGTCGCTGTTCAGATATCACCAGATTTAAAGCAACGAACAAAAGATGCGGATGTTCAATTATCTCCTCAGAAAGCAGTTAAAAAGACAAAAACCAAAACTGGGGTCAACGATTCCGGATTGTGTGATATTGAGCCACGGATGAGCTGTTATATCGAAGAGTCATTTGGCTAAGTTGAATGATTCGAAAAATAAATAGATTTATTTGTAATGAGCACGCAAAGGTTGTTACTATTGAAGATTATACATCAAACTGCCAACTTAGACTTAAGTCTACATATCGTTCATTACATTAGCGCATTTCCTCCTCGAACTCTGTCGGATGGCGCGTCTTGTGGTGAAGACATTGTTTATTATTGAATTTCTCTGACAACAGTCGCTGCTTTAAAGATGCTCGCCGATGCGATGAATCACTTTGTGTTCCTGGGGGCGACCCCGGTGGTTAACATCCATACCTCTAACGCCAAAGTCACGAGTTCGAATCTTACCCCCGGACAAGTTACGAAAATACCCAAAAAGAGGTATTTGAGTGACTACGACGGGAGATGAAGCAGCCCGAGGTTAAAAATCTCGATAATCCAGACAAAAAAAAAAACTTTGTGTTCCTAAAAACAATAGAAAACGTTACACCAAATGCGCATGTTATTCCAAATGAGGGTTATTCCAAGAGTTGAAGTGATTTTTGTCACTTGGTGAAGTGAGAAAAGTCACCAGGTTTAAGGAATAGAACTCTCCGGCAGAAATGCTGATTCTTGGCATGTTGAATCATCGGAACTTCGGAACGCCTACGGGATTTGACATTTAGCATGGAATCATCAACCTAGCATTTGCAATGAATGATAGTACCTACGTTGACATAGAAAATTTTATCGCTTAGCCGACGCATATTGTCATTCTCCACTGACGAGGATGGACAGTGGACAATAGGACAAGGATAACCGGCATTTTAGTTGCAATTTAATTAAACTCCTTACATCACAACTTTTGTACGAAAGTTGGAATTCACAGGTGAAGCAAACGGTTGACTATTTTTCTTAGGCAAAACTTTACCTAGGCTATTAACCGTTAAAAAGCATATTTCGAATACATTTAATTTGCTTTGTTTATCCAGAAAATTGTCAGGTAACTGATAAGCAACTATGTATGTGGCTAGATGAACCGAACCCGGCCCCAGCCAAGTCTCTGACAAAAGCAAAAATAAAAAAGCAACTATATATTGTATACAAACAAAGTACAGCAGACTTGTCAGACATTTTTTTGAATTTCATGGTGAAAACAATTTTATCACTTTACAGAGTTGCCAAAACTCTGAAAGATCGGTGGATCTCAGTGTAATATTCAAATATTTTTATTGTGCACTACTAGCTCATCGGATTTGTTTGAAATAAAACAACAGAGGTTTTCTTTGTTACTCTTTAAGTGTAATCCGATGTATTCAAAATAATTATATATATTGGAGAAAAAAAATTGAGACACTTTGTAACCCTACAACCCTATGTGTTTCCCCGCCTGGTTAGTGGATGGCTTAAGCGCCACTCCGTGAGGAGACCATCTATCTGTTACAAGCTTGCCCGGCCTGAGTGGATCGGATATTTATTTCGCTACGAAAGGACTATATTCTAGGGGAACAAGGGCATCAGCTTGCTACTGTACGTAGACATGATTCACAGATGCTAAGCAAAACCCAAGATCACGCTATGTTTCATCACAGGCCAACCTTGCCGACAAATCGATCCCGAACATGGAAAAGAAGGAGTTTTCCAATGGATGGTTTCGAAGCCACCTTCCCCAGTACACAAAACCTACAGAAAATTACGACCACGAACAATGTGAAAGTATCTTACATCACGTCATCTAGTTCAATTTAAAATACTGTTCTGTTTGTCTGTGAAGCTGATAGCATTTTTTATCGTTAAAATTTGTTAGGGTCCAAGGGTTTTTTTTTTTTTATTTTTTTTTTTTTTTTATATTTTTTTGCGTGGGGCTTGCTTTTGGTTTCCTTCTTTGTTTTTTTCTTTTTTTTTCTTTTCTCGGGGGGGGCAATGACGTTTATACAAGGTCCGGGCCACCAGGCAGTTTACTTGTATTGGAAGCAAAAATATAGTAAACATTGCTGGGCAAGCGAGCACCGACGTCAAACTACCATAACATTCCATACTGTGAACTGATAGTTTGACATCATCATAAACAGCTGTGCCGTGTAAAAAGATAAACATTGAGAGGAAACACAAATACCACTATACATTTCCACATCTCACGAATACCGTTAAGCCTGGTGGCCAAGACCTTGTATAAACGTCATTGCTGTTGAGTGTGCTATAGGCTCGAGTAGCTTTCTAGAGCGGCTAAGGAAAGCTTCTGAGCAATGCCACGCATCACGAGTTGGCTATGTGAGCGGGCAGAAAATGACCATACGTATGGGTTTACAGTGCATGCATGCTCTGCTCACGGTTTGGACGTTGGTTGGATGACTTTCTGACACTCTCTCTATCTCTGGGCTCTCTCTCTCTCTCTCTCTCTCTCTCTCTCTCTCTCCCGGGGGGGTGGTCGCTACGTTGAACACCGGGTGTCATACAACGGCTGTTGCTTCTCCTTGCTCTCGATTGCTGTTGCTGGGACTCACAGCTTACGCATCGCTGTTCGCGGCGCGCCGACGGCGCCTCACACGCTGATATGTGGACTTTCTAGTACCGACGGGTATCCCGTCGCACGCTTTCGATCGTCACCGAAAGTGGTATATACGTTCACGAATGAACTTTTTGATGGGTTGCCTTGAGCCCTGTCTGGGATGCGAGAGAACAATTGCTACCCCCTTCCGATCACGTGTACCACCGTACCGGGTTTCTCCGAAGCTGGGTAGTGGGGTCAGGAATGGTCGTAAATGAGAGGGGTGGTGGTGTGACGGGCTGGCGCTTACCACTAATCTAATTTGGGAGAATATGTCCAGGCGCGTTTGCACTGTTAGCACATGGTATTCTCATAAAATTACCTTATATCCGTTTTTGCACACACTAACAGCCAGAACTAAATTAAATCGAACTATTTTGCCTTCGAACTCTACTGAACTGCACTATCTATGAGGGAAAAGAACTAGATTAAGGACTTGGGATATTTTCACATGGCTTTTGTCACATTTTACCAAACTAATCACACCACGACGCGGAACTGAACTTAGACTACTCCTGCCTCTTCCACTATCCAGATCAAAGTGATCGAGTAGAGGTTGCTAGTCCTCAGATAAAGCGCGATATTTTCCCTGGGCTTCGCCACAGGAATTGACCTTCCGAAGTTTCTAAATGGCCTTTACGCATACCATTAATCTGATGTTCACGGGGGGTGGAGCAAAGAACATATTCTATCCAGCGAAACATTTACCCGACCAACACATTTCTTCTAGAAACCCGAGAAAGAAGTAAAGGAGAAAGGTCATTAAAACCTCAAAGGGTTTCAGGCGGGTCGCTGAACGCATTCGTATAGCATGTCCGTTTGGTTATGACCATGCGGGACACATTTTTGTAGCTACACACGAGAGAATGTAACTCAGGATCTCATAATAAATTGAGTGCCTTTAGTTAAACAAATCTGGGAAGCGGTGAAGATTTGCAGGAATTATTTACAAAAAAACTAAGTAGACTACATACTCTAATTGTTATTTTTGTATTCTCCGTGCGTGGAGTAACACTTTCTCTTCATATCTTTCATTCTAGCAAACAGAACTGTCCACTCTTGGTGCCTCATGGTGATGAGCGAAAGATCTCCTTCTACATCATAAGTAGACTAATTAACAATTTGCCAGATTAAAAAAATGTTAATGTTTTTAATAATACTAAATATTGAAGTTTATAATAATAATTTGAAAAAAAAAATGGTTTTTCGAATTACAAGTTACAAAAATAACAAGTCAATATCGTGTCCGCTACAACTTATCGATGTTTGACTAGAAAGATATTTACACCAGACCATTTCATGGGAAAATATACATAAGCCAGTTAGGTTTGCCGCCTGTCACCAATTGCAAAGGAGTTCGTGGGGCAATACCAAGCGGGATTCATGGGTGCCCGCGCTACTACGGACCAGATTTTCGCGATTCGGCAAGTGGAGTCCCTTCGAATCTCGGAGAGGGCTACGGCAAGGTGATGGGTTGTCGTGTTTGTTGTATGACATTGCACTGGAAGGTGTGATTCGAAGAGCTGTCTGTCCAACTATTTGGCTTCGCCGACGACGTTGATATCGTAGCACGTAACTTTGAGACGATGGCGGAAAAGTACATCAGACTTAAGGCTGAAGCTGGTAGGATTGGGCTTGTGATTAATGCGTTGAAAACAAAATACATGAAGGGAAGAGGCTCACGAGAAGACAATGTTAGCCTCCTAGCACGAGTTCAGATCGACGGCGATGAAATCGAGGTAGTAGACGAATTCGTGTATCTGGGTTCATTGGTGACCGCCGATAACGACACCAGCAGAGAAATACAAAGGCGCATTATGGCTGGCAATCGTGCCTACTTTGGACTCCGAAGGACGCTAAGATCGAACAAAGTTCGCCGAACCACAAAGTTGACCATCTACAAGACATTAATTAGACCGGTAGTTCTCTACGGCCACGAAACATGGACATTGCTAGTGGAGGACCAACGCGTCCTTGGAGTCTTTGAACGGAAGGTGCTGCGTACGATCTACGGTGGATTGCAGATGTAAGACGAAACGTGGAGCAGGCGAATGAACCACGAATTGCACCAGTTGCTGGGAGAACCTCCCATCGTACACATCGCAAAAATCGGTCGACTACGATGGGCTGGGCATGTCGTAAGAATGTAGGAAGACAGCCCTGTGTAAATGATTCTCGAAAACGAATCGACAGGTACAAGAAGAAGAGGCGCACAACGAGCAAGGTGGATCGATCAAGTAGAAGGCGACCTGCGGACCCTCCGCAGACAGCGAGGCTGGCGAGGTATAGCCATGGGCCGATAACAATGGAAACAACTTCTGTGTACAGCAGAGGCCACGCCGGCCTTAGTCTGATTGGTAAGGTTGGTACAGTTAGGTTTTTGAGTTTGACGTAAGAATACGTCTATCCTTACTATACTTGGGAGTAATTTGAAAACTAAAAACCGTAAGTGTAACGAAACTTGTATAGTCTTGAACAGAGATCGCAGTAGACTCTGTGGTAACAAGTGGAAGTGTTTTCCGTAGCTGTCAAATTTTTTCGTAAATTGATTTGTCGCTAGTGAAAGTGCGATAGCTTCTATGGAATCAGCAATGGAAATGGATCCCGAAGAAACAAATGATCCTGAAAGTTACGCCGTTTTGCATTCTATGAATTATTCTACCGCAAAAACATAACTGTGACCGCTGATTTCGAGTTCGAAAATGGACGATTGGAGACGAAGAAGAAAGTGCCGTTGTCGTTGAATAATGATCGCGTAAATGTGTTGTAAAATTTTCCGTTGAAAAAGGCGAATCACAGAAGGTGACATGTGCCTTTTTTTTTTACAATTTACAGTGCTTGATCAAGAACAGAGAGGTATGCGTATGTGCGGGTTATGTGTTTCTTTCTCGTTTTTCTTCTATTGTAATTTCAATGCCCTCGGGTCGCTTCGAGATACAACAGCGGAATCGGAGTGTTGAATATAGGAAAATTAAGTTTACTGTGATGAGGTCATGCCGATGTTCTGTTGCTTATTGGAGCGGTCCCATGCTTTTGGCGTATAGTGCAAGTTACATACTTTCAGCGTATCGTTAACCAAAACGAACCCTGCTGCTAACCTTCTCCCATCTATCCAACATCCCAGTGATTTCTCGTGGAGGTGCAGAGGATTTCTCGGCTTCCTTCAAAGCGATTATCACGTCAACACGTTCCTTCCCATTCCCTACTTGACCAGTATTTGGGCACGGCTAACGCCGGTATCATAATGGGTCACCAGTTTTTACACGACTAAAATATATTCTGGCACTAATTAATGAACATTTAGCAATGAAAAAAAAACTTATAATAATAAGTTCTAGCACTATACATGTGACAACAGTCTTTAAATTTTTCAAATCTTTCCAATTAAAATCAAACAAATTATTTTAATTTTTTGTTTTTAATTTTTTGATTTTTTATTGCGATTTGTTTGGTTTGAATTGGAAGATTTGAAAGATTTGAAAGATTTGAAGATTTTTGTCACATGTATAGTGCTAGAACTTATTATTATAACGGAAAACTATCAGCTTATTATTGCGTTTATACTAATTGCCATTGCTTTTTTTGAAAGTTTTACCGGTCACTTTTGAATGATTGAAAGTGAATTATCAATTTTTTATTGCTATTTTAAGTTTTTCTAGTGCGAATTGTTATTTTTTCGTTGGCGCAGTTGGTCCGGCGATTTCACACATTTTTATTGCTATTTTTTTCATTTTTATTGATGTTTTATTACCCTGCCGTTTTTACACATTGAAGATGTTTGTTGGTCCCAAACATCATCTGTTGGTTCTTTGTGTAAATACAGCTGATCTGGCAATAACGGAATAGCATCCGTGGGTAGTCAATCATGTTCATGCTCATGCTCAACGACACTCGACGACGACGTTTATAATCCTTCTTTATAAACCGGAATTCAAGGACCACCTTCGGCAAACTCGAACCTGCTAAGCATGTGTCGCGTTTTCAACAGCTGCTATAACGTGTAATATTAAACATCCCGTGATGTTAATAAGCGTTGTTTCCGAAGATGCATGTGTTAGTTAT
This sequence comes from Aedes koreicus, assembly GCA_024533555.2. Taxonomy (NCBI): domain Eukaryota; kingdom Metazoa; phylum Arthropoda; class Insecta; order Diptera; family Culicidae; genus Aedes; species Aedes koreicus. The sequence continues at coordinate 124,441 of JAHHFK020005899.1, forward strand.
TGTATGTAATTCAGTTTAATTCTAATTGTCATTGGGTTGAACATTTATATCTGTTGACGAATAACAAAAAAAATCACCTTAATGTGCAGCAAGCATTCGGCAAAGGTAACATGCCAAATGTAAATTTTATAAATGGCAACCGTCGAGAAAAATTGATACATTGAAAGCTAATATCTCAATCATTTCTTGATAGTTTTTTGATATATTTACATCAATCTGCGGTAGTTTTTGTACCTTCTACACGGTCATCAAATTTGAGTTTATTTTAACTCACTTTTAAATTGATTATCAAATTAGATTATCAAATTGACAGATCAACAACATCGGCTTCATAACTTAACATAACATAACTTCCTTCCATAAAACTAATGGCGATGAACTACTGAACAACTTTGTCCAAGACAGAAACTTTCTATATAGACAGGATAAAAAAGTACATTATGTTTAGGAAACGCACTTTTAAGCTAGCGCCGCGTGGTGAGAAAATTTTGAACTATCAATCACCAGTGAAAAAAACATGTCTCACTGAACAACTACATCGAAGACAGGAACGTTCTATATAGCTGGCTATATAGAACATATAGCAGATATAGCATATTCGGGAGATTTACTTATTCACTAGCGCCACGTATTGAGACAATTCTGTACTTTCGTTCATCAACCAAAGAACTGCTGAACAATTTTGTTGAAGACTGAAACGATGCATTTGGTGAGGATTTAAATATAAACATGTTTAAGAGATTTACTTGCATACTAGTGCCGCGTAGTGATAAGATTCTTAACTAATAGTCACCAATGAAGAGGCCTTGATATACTGGACCCATTTGTAGAAGATAGAAACCGTCTAGACTGGTTAGAGTTAGGAGATATACCAAGTGGGCACCAGTTATATGAAACTTGGTCTTCTTCTTATTCAGCATTTCAAGCTAATTGTTCTTACAATTTGCTAATTGCTTGCTCTCAACTTAATGTTCCAAAAGCACTTCCACAGTTATTAAGGCCTGTACTCGAAAAAAATGCACCATTTTTATCCGTGTGTAACTTTTTTGTCCGTGGGTAAAAAATGATGAAAATCTGAGTATAACTAGTTTTGAGTGTTAACATGAGCAAAATTTCATAACAATCGGTTCAGTGGTTATTGAGATGTCATCGAAACAAGAAGAAAATCGCCGGAGAATTTTGCGCGCCGTCATGGAGAATCCGAATGTGTCCATATGATGGATCGGAAGACAACTGGGAATCACCCATACAACTGTGTCTCGGGTGGTAAAATCGTTTAAGGAGTCCCAGACGACTGAGCGGCGGGCTAGAAGTGGAAGAAAACCGGACACAGCTGACCCTGTGAAGGCCCGGAAGGTGTTGGATTATTTCAAGTGCAATACGAACCTTTCGATTCGCGACGTGGCTCTAAAGGCAAAGTGTTCCGCCTGGTTCGTTCAGCAAACCATGAAACGAGCTGGGCTTCGTGTATTCAAGGTCCGCAAGGCACCGAACCGGCGTGATCAACAAAACATGGCGGCCAAATCCCGCGCAAGGAAGCTGTATCGAGAGTGGTTAACGAAACCGATGTGTGTGGTTATGGATGGCGAAACCTACATCAAGGCAGACGCAAAGCAGATACCGGGGCTGGAGTTCTACGTTGCCAAATCACGGTTTGATGTTCCGGAAGACATAAGGTAGAAGAAGGTGGACAAATTCGCCAAAAAAAAACTTGCTCTGGCAGGCCATATGCCAATGCGGTAAACTGAGTAAACCGTACAACACAACGGGTACCATCAACAGCGAAATTTACCGCACCAAGTGCCTCCAGAAGCGTCTGTTGCTCTTCCTGTGGTCCCACGGAGGCGAGACATTATTTTGACCGGACCTGGCATCATGCCATTACGCGCGGCCGACGTTGGATTAGTACAGAGACAATAACGTTGTTTTTGTACCACAAACCGCCAACCCTCCAAATTCACCAGAGATTCGTCCGGTGGAAAGATTTTGGGCCATAATGAAGGCCAAAGTTCAAAAATCGTCCAAGGTGTTTAAGAACGAGCTGGAGTTGAAGAAAAAATGGATGAAAGTGACCAAAAAGGTCGGCTCCACCATTGCACAAAATGTAATGAGGGGTCTTAAGGGAAAGGTGCGGGCTTTCTGCGATGGAAAAGAAATTGAACAAAGTAATTATGCCGAAACATAATCCATATGTATTAATTCATTCCCTGAAAGTTTTAAGAAAATCCGACTTTAAATAAATTTTTGGCGAACACTTTTGTCTGGTGCATTTTTTTCGAGTACAGGCCTTAATTGAGAGCTTTCGATACCAGGTACACTTTTTGTATTAGTATGATTGTGCGGCAAGTACAATCAGACCCTATGCCCAGGGAGTCGAGAAATTTTTACCGCGCAATTTGAGGAATTTCTGTAATCAAGGTTCCTGCATCAAAATGGTAAGGGAAAATCTACATATGTGGTACAAAGTACAACAGCGCAAGTGCTCAAAGGTTAAAAGTACTTGACACCGGAAAATGTTGTTTACGTTTAATGAGCTGTCAAAAGCGAGGTAATTGGCAAGTGTTGCCAATAACTCATTTTGTTAGCTAGTTTCTTGTCATCGATATGGGGATAAAGAAAATAATGCATGATAAAATATATTTCGTGTCGAAATTAAGGGGTTTCTTGAATCAAGTTGACGCAAGTTGTATCGTTAGTTGTATAGTTCCATTTATTCTCATATTGTAAGAAAAAACGCTGAGTAATTTTTTCCATGTGGCTACCCGAAAGAAATAACTTTTAGTAGTTAGCTAACTAATTGATTGTATTCAGGTTTCAAAGCCTTTAAAATGTTTATCGGACCTCCAAAAATGATGGTTGAGTGATATCAGAAAGAGTCTTCTAAATATTTCATGCTAACTTTTCCTTTTAATAACAACTTATAGAGAAAACATTTGCATTACAATGCCTTATTAGATTGATACAAATTTTAAAATTGCTCCCCTATGTTTGAATGATTCCAAACAGCCTCTTGAACTTCTGAACTGTCTCATATCATTTTACTCAATACTTGTAATAAAATGATCTAATAATCTCATACGAAATTATAACAGCTACACTGTGCTGAAAATTGTTTTTAAGCCGAAGGTCAAATGAAAATGTAATTAATTATTTCTCGACAAATTATTCAAAATAACGCATCTAATTTTGAAAACTGTAACTAATGAAGACTTCCACCCGTTTGCACTTGTGGCCGTCGTGACTAGTCAGCCCAGCTAACTCACCTCTTATTTATCTCAGGATCGGTTTACCGTACTAGAAGAAACTTACCTTTTCCCACTCCACGAAATTTCAACCTAAAATTTTTCTTTCGGTTTTTTGCAAGAATTGTTTTACAAGCGTTACGCTAAGAAAACCAAGAAAAAATTATATTCCAGGGAAAATTGAATTTATATTAAGAAATGTAGTTTTTAGCTTTTTTAACTCACTGCTCGATGTCTGCTGTTGCCTCGCTGATGACGCCGTTGATTCCGTTGCTGATGTCGCTGTTGCTAATTCCACCGTAGATCTCCCGTTCTCTTGCTGCTGGATTGCTTCAGGACCGAGTTACTGTTTCGGTTCGAACGAGGTGCTAGGTCGTGTGTTGACGTACGACCGGTTCAGCGCATCTGGGAAGTGGTTCACTTTCACAATCACTTTTGTCTTCGAGAGGAATTAAACTTAACTCGCCCCGCGACACCTTGCCTAGCCGGTTTACTAACTTCACGGACAGTTCTTTACCGTGTCCACTAAAACTTTTACACCGGAAGACGACCTCTCGGCACACTGGGTTTACTAACTGGCTTCAATTTATTGATGAGGAAATCCAGCATACCACCACGTGGTCACTACTTTTTGCACTGTATAAAATAAATGTTTCTGGCGAGTTTTAGTTGAGAATACAACCGGAGGACAAATTTAAACCTAATTCCGGTGAAAATTACGGGTTTGATTCTCACTTGCTGAACTCTTTACGCACCAATCTTCTTCACTTCCCAGGATACAAGAGACCCTTACAAAGGATCGAAGTCCCTTATATAGATAACCCAGATTTGAATCTAGGTAGTCACATATCTTCATACGATCATCAGGCCATCGATGACGTGGTATCGTATGATTTGCGCGCCTTCGAGATTTTCTCACTTCGTGTGGGTCAAGCAGTAGGTAGTTTTCTCCGCTACAACAATACTCGAGCAGTAGAGCTGCCTGATTCCCTGCACTAACTGGTGTGTTCGAAATCCCTATCTGCACAACTCCTATCTGACACGTAAAGTTGTGAGCCGTTTCATTTGACGATACAAAGCATATTTTTATCGTGCTACTTTTTTGGAATGATTTGTGTTTTCCCAAAATGAAGCGTGACAACGATTCACAAACCTCTACGGTTCAAAAATATTTAAATATTCTAGGGCATTGGAGTTCATCAATTTGTCATACAATTTAATCGTTTTATATAATTCAAGGAATTCTTGCATTTATTTTACATTTACGTACAATTTTAAGATAAAACGAATGATCAAACTGACACCAAAATATAGAATATAAGCCTGGAACATTCGTCAAGGTTACAAAACAAAGAGATAAACAAAGATTCAAACGTAATTTTTTTGAAACTCTTCGCACTTCCAGGTAAACAAGCACCACTATCTCAAAGTCTTACATTCCTCTAAATCCTAATTGTGATCCTAATTTATCGGAGTGTGAAGCGTTCCGATGTTTTTACGTTTGAATCTTTGTTGTTTGTTTGTTTACAAAATCAGATGCGTTGATTTGAAAAAGTTGTCAAAATTTAAAAGATTTATAATCCCTTGGCAGGATCAGAACAGATGCTCAGTCATCATCATATCATTGCGCAGCTATGATATTCGTACACTATTCCGCCAGCCAGAAACTCCAATGTTGCCTGCTATACATTTGATTGAACTTAATTATAAGACATTAGTAACTTGAATGATTAACAGTTTTTGTTCCTTCGTTAAACAGTGGTGTGTAAAGTTATTACTTAGCAAATTTTCTATATGCCATGCTGAATTTTTCAACAGCGTATTGATTAAGTGAGTTTCCAGATGCAAGCCTTTATTTGAGGTTTCCCATAGTAATTCCAATACAAATTTCAAACTGGTTGAGCACAGACAGTTTCAAACCAAATGAATTCAATTTTTGGGATGCTTATTGACCCTCATTTGTAATCGATTCGATGTAGCGAAATAAGATAAATCGTCGTGATACACTACAGACATTGAAAAAACATACTGAATTGCTTGCAAACTGCTTGGTAACATTTAGCAAGCCTGCCATTTGTTGCATCTCGTTTTTATTTGCAGCCTCAGCATCTGACTTTCTGCAACACATCCGGCTGCGAAAAAAAGTATGGAACACTCCGCCGGCATATTCTTTTTCCTTTACTGAGCAGAACCAAATAACAACCGAGATTCGGTTTCTGTCAGCATAATCCACTTAAATCATAACATGAAATTACTTGCTTTGAGCAAAACGTCGAGAAAATGGAAGGCTCTCCCCGTTTTACGCCCTCCAAATCGACCACCTCTACCCCCTTTTTTGTCGGGAACCATTCGGTTTCAATTCGCTCGATTCAAGATCACAATGGAGTTTGCATGCACAGTGCTCAAGTTGGCATCCTGCGGCTAAGCCTTCCCGAAGAACGACGTCTTGCTCCGGTCGGTTGGTGGTAGGTGCAGTACATTATCTGCAAACACAACATGCTTCCAGTTTGCCAAGGACGACTGCGAGAGAACGAATGAGATTCTAGTTGTAGTGGGTACTTGAAGTGATTGCACCATGTTGCTGGTTAGTTCGCCGAATGGCAAGAATACCGTGTCGCCTGCAGCCAGCAATGGTTTACTTCCTGTCCCAAGTGGATTTTTTTTCGCGTCTTCTCTAGATACGCCCATGTCTTGATTTTTCTTGGCCGGGTACAAATGCTTTTGTTACCAACGAATGCGACATCATGCAAACAAGATATGATTCGTGCTGTGTCCTTGACAGCATCGTTGATACGACTTGTTATATTTTTCCGGCGCTATTCTCCCGTATACAAGCGGATCCAAACCAAGATGGGATGACATGAAAGATGGGCACTTATTTTCCAATTTGGATTTATGGCACTTCAACTGAATCAAAACATGCTTGCTATTTTCCAGGAGATTTTACTTCGAAAGGGCCCAGAATACGGAGGCCTGTCTAATGTTCCTAATTTCAGAACATTTCCTTTTCCGTTTGATGCACTTCACATATCCATAGGTTCACAACGGGCTCAAAATTAAATATGTACAAAAATTTGCTTCAGGTATTGCCTTTTATTTTGAAATCTATGTGAAATAAAAATGTCGATATAGATTAGTGGCAGTAAAAATGATATAGGTATGTATGGAGTTTCTGCCCACATATGAATAGCATTTTTTATACTATGTATTAACCGCAAAGATGATTGTAAAATGAGGGGGTTTCTAAAAATAAGTTTTTTGGATTTTTTTGGTGTTTTTGGGGGGGGGGAGGGGGGGTGGGCCTGTGGTGGTGGGGTTTTTGTTTTTGGGTTTTGGGGCTTGTGGTGGTGGTGTGGTTGTTGTTGTCTTTTTTTTTTTTTTTTTTTTGGTGATGGGGGGGAGGGGGGGGGAGGGGAGTGTGCTGGGGGGGGTGGGGGGCGGGCGGGGGGGGGGGGGTGGGGTGGGTGATGGGGAATATGCGGGGGGTGGTTGGGGGTGTGTTGTGGGTGTTGTGGAGTGGGGTAACTGCGTTGTGGGGGGGTTGGAAGAAAGTTATAAAAAAATCATACACTTTCTTTTGTTTTTGTATTTGGTTGCATTGTAGCACGGAAGCTAAGCCAGACAGCAATGGGTTTTCCTCTCTATTAGACTTGTTCAAGCTTTAATAACCACTGATTATCCTCATCATGCCATTGTATGAAGGGACAAAAACGGGATGGGTGGATCGATAGGCAACATCACTTATACGTCTCCACAAAGATATACAACATCTCCTTCCAACAACAAGATTGAACAATTGGTCGAAAGAGCAATCTATCGAACATGAGGATGCCCCAATGGGCGGGGAGAAGAGCCCGCTCTCTATTCACAAACTGTTAGCAATAGAGAGTTGGCATTCTCACTCTCCCCATCTAGAGTGCGTCAGTTGGGTGCCCTGATGGTCCCTTCTATTTTCAAGTATTAGTATTAAATGTTTTTTTTTAAATAATGTTCATATTTATATAAGAGAAAAGCACTACGGCTTCCGTATCTACTATATATGTTCTTCAATTTGTTGATTCTGAAATGACACAAAAGTTGTATATTCCTTCCTGAATCGGCGTGGTTCAGTCTAAAAATCTAAACATGAAATCGTGTATGTATCCATTGAATAATATGTATGAAATATTCAAGAATATTAAAATATATAAAACGAAAATACATTTACATGTACAGTATTGGACAAAACATATGCAACTGATATCGCACATTGATAAAATGACTTGATAAACTTCTAAAAATCACAATGGGAACGAAGTAACATACTACAAATGACGGCTCAGGAGTCTAGTATAAGGCAACATAATTGAACGGTTAACCAGTTGTTCATCGACAGTACGCAGCCAGAGCCTTCTTTACAAGTGCAATTTTGAGTTGGATAAAACAAACGCAACCTTTTTGTTCTTTACTGTCAGGGCGTTGATAAACACGCGGAAAAAGTTTCGGTTCATTGCAAAACTTGTGTTTACAACGTTAGTCGGCAACACCAAGGTAGGTTTTGTGCAAAATACATAAAGAACATCAAAAACCTAAATCATCTTCATATTCGTAACATCAAGTGCAAAAATGGCTCGGGCTGCCTCGGATTGGAACTTAGAAAGAAAATAATCGATGATTTTGTGGGCGGAATGTCACAAAAAGAAATTCGTGACAAATACCGCTTAAATAAATCGACCTTATCGAGACTGTATGCCAAGTTTTGCTCAACAGGAAATTTTGCCGCGGATCACCGCGGTGAAAGACCACGGTCCATGACTTCCAGAGACTACTCGATGATTGCCAGATGCATCATGAAAGATCCTTTCAAGTCATCTTTCATGATTCAGACAGAATTGGAGCTACACGTGTCGGACCGGACAATCAGACGACGTGCCATTGCATCTGGATTATTTTCCCGTCGTCCTGCGAAGAAGCCTTTGATTTCGATGAAGAACCAGAAGAAACGGCTCCTGTTTGCTCAATCTCATGTAACCTGGAGCATTCAGAAATGGCGTTCCGTACTGTTCAGCGATGAGTCAAAGTTTAACATCATCGGAAGTGGTGGAATGAGCCGCGTACGTCGACCAGTTGGAAAACGGTTGGATTCGCGATACTGTCAAAAGACTGTAAAGCATGGCGGAGGCAATGTAATGGTATGGGGATGCTTTTCTGCGAACGGTTTGGGTCCGATTCACCGAATTGATGGAATTATGGATCGGTTCATGCATAATAACATCCTCAAGGACGTGATGCTACCATATGCTGAATGGAATATGCCAATAAAATGGATATTCCAACAGGACAATGACCCCAAACATACCGCCAAAGTGGTTAAACAGTGGTTTAACGATAACAACATCTCAGTATTGGACTGGCCATCACAGTATCCTGATCTCAACCCGAATGAGAACCTGTGGGAGATCGTTAACCGAAGAATCAATCGTGATGGTGTGCGAAATAAGGATCAAATGTTTGCGGAAATCCAAAAGGCTTGGGCAGCGATTCCACAAAACATAGTTGACAACCTGATCCAGTCCATGCCTCAAAGGTGCAAAGCTGTTATCGACAATAAGGGATTTGCAACGAAGTATTGAAAATGGAGAAGAAGCTGGTGACCAGTATGTGAAGTTGCAATTGTTTTGTCCAGTAGAAAACTGGTTTGTTTTGATTATCTGATGATTTCAAACATATTTGTGTATTATTTCCGTATATTTTACACACAGAAACCTGAACTATGTTGTTTGATTATCTACATGCATTTCTTGTAGAATAAGGTTTTTACAAAAATATTTTCCGAACCATTTCATTGATGTACTTAGTTGGTTGCATATGTTTTGTCCAATACTGTATATGACCGATAAAATTCTAAATCCTGCAAATCTTACAAATCCTACGTCCTACAAATTTAATTTTAATAGTTATGATTATGAATAATTTGAAATGATGATATCATGAAAATAATGAAATCTTTTAATGAAATACTAAATAATATACATAAAATAATAAAATCCATTTTTTTGCATCTTTTGTTCATGTGGTGTTTGATGATTGTAACTCTTAAATGACGAAAACTTCCAAAGTCTATTATTGATTGTTGGACCAAAACTTTTGTGGATATAGGGTACGGGACGGGTTTTAAGCAGTTTAGTCAGCACCTGAGACATTTGATGAAGCTGTATGTAACCTATAATTAAAACTGCCAATATTTAGACATTAATCCCTCTGCTTACGTCTGGTCTATCGGAACATACCTTCAGCAACGAGCATTAGGCACAGAAAATTTCATAGCCATGGAATAAAGTTCCCAATTGCAATGGCAACTTCTTGCACGCATGCGGATTGCTTTCCGGTAAAAAAAATGTTTTTTTCAGCTCCTCAATCTGTACATAAACTAACAATATTGAATGAGTGCGATTCTGTGCATGTGTGCGAAGGCAAAATTTAATAGGCCAGTTCACGATTTGCAGCAAACGTCAATTTCCTCAACCCGCTCCATCGTTTTACCCATTCGCTCTCGAAAACAATCAACCAAAACATGTCGATTGCTACGATCACAAACTCGTCTACTAGCAGGCTATGAGCAGGGATGCCAGATATACAGACATGTCTGTATTTATACAGACATTTCATCATGCATACAGACATCATACAGATTACAGACATTATACAGACATTTGGAAAATGTTACAGACATATACAGACATTCATTTCGGCGAACTTCTAGATACCGAACGTTCAGCTGTTGAGAATTCCGTAAACTTTTACAGATTTTTGTAAAAAAATTCTAGGGGGGTACGGAAAATCAACCGGTGAAATCATCTTTTTTAATATGAAAAGCCGATGTGTAGAAGATGAGAACAGAAAATGGAAAATTGTTTTTTGGTTGTTGGTTGGTTGTGGAAAGAAGATTTAAAAATGGCGGGGTGGGGTTCAATGTGGGGGGGGGAAAAAGGGAGGGGGGGGGAGGGGGCTGAAAAAAAAGAAAATTAAGCAAGGAGCACTTGCATCAATTTCGACTGGACATGATGAATTTCTTCATATGCTGCTGTAATAAAAACTGACCTTAACGACGATACCCTCAAAAAAAAAAAAAAAAAAAAAAAAAACGAAATGACCTTACCGACGATACCCTCAATGATTTAGTTAATTGATCCTGACAATATCAGAGTAAAAGCCCATCCAACATTTTTTCACCTTATCAAACGATTTGATAACATTATTGATGATGTATCAGTTCAACCAATCAACGACGAGCTCCGGGAATTGAGATTTTCAGTGGCGGACTGAGCTTTTCCGTGTCTACGACAGCTCATTCCAGCTATATTGTCTATACCATATTGAACGGCCACTGTCGAGCGAATTATTTCAATTTACAATATAAAAAAAAAAACCAATGCCCGCAATCGCACTGCCACATAAACCATGAAAGATATTTTGTCGGCAAAGAGTACGATAGATCGCACAAAAAGCAAAACGGAGTGGTTGAAATTTCATCTAATTTGAAATGTCTGTTCACAAGCGATATGTACAGCAAAATTTAAGTTGCTCAAGCCTTTGGAATTAATGAATTTTGTAGTGAAGGTGAGTTGTTTCTTTAAATGTATGAATGAGGATAATAAACGATTTGCCGAGAATTTTCCAAAACATCAAATGTAAAAGATCAAAATATTTTGCTTTCTTCATATTTACCCAAGTAACCACGAGGCTGTAATAGCATGCATATATAGGGCATATGTATTTCGTCTAGTGCATCATTGAAGTAGGGTTAAAGCTGAAAAGGGCCCCACTAAGATCAAACTAATGCTATATCTTTTGTAATGCCATAAGACATTGCTAAAGTAGCATTATTGCATTGGTAATGCATCACTACTTTCTTAAGCTAATCTAACGCTTCATTACTTGACAACTGTTGAATTGATGCGATCCCGCATTACCGATGTTGATTTTGGGTTGAATAAGTGCAATAATATAATGCTTGTGGTTACTTGGGTATTGTCCAGTGAACAAGCGAACGGTGCGGTTCGTTGTGTACGCTCTCCGTTGCTTTGGAAGTTTGTCACGCGTTGTTTCCAAGTGCAGTTTTTTTTTTCTCTCGATAGTGTCGTCATCGCAGTTGATATCGAGTTTTGCTTTTTCTGAAGAAGAAAACGTGTGTTAATCAGTGCAACGACGCTATTAATTGCAATTAGCAATCGAATAGCCATATTGCTCCGCATCTATTCACGGCACGCACACCAGCAGTCCATCGTGTGTAGCGTGCAATCGTTCATCTGCCAACCACCACCGACCAGCGTCCTCATCATCGTCATCATTTTCATTATCGCTGAGCTCCACATCTAGCCCGTACAAGCGGCCACACATCGTCGCTCGGCAGCAGTAGCACATTCGTTGACCGGCTGCAGCAGATCAGTGATACATATAAGATAAGTTTTTGTTTCTCCTGAATACATTATAATTTAATTTTGAGTGAGTGCGTGTGTGTGTGAGAGAGTGTTTTTAGCTTTAGTTTGTTTTTCTGTGTTCGATTATTTTTAATTGCGTGAAGGTTTGAGCGTCATAAACTCCCACGTGAGAGCCATGGATGATTTGTCGGAAGTTTACACCGTCAGACTCGTTTCGTGTGACCTTCTCTGGCTCAGCCCTCCCTCAATACGTCGAGTTGGGACTACCTGTGCGGTTGTTCGTACCTCGGGTTATGACCTGCCAAAAATGCCAGCAGATGGGACATACGACCTCCCATTGCGGCAATAAGGCACGCTGCTCCAACTGCGGGGAGAAACACGAGGATGGCGCCTGCGCAGACAGCACACCAAAATGCGCTTTCTGTAAGGGAACTCCTCCTCATGCTCTCTCGTCGTGCCCGGCGTACAAACAACGCGGGGAACAATTGGAACGCTCGCTAAAACAGCGTTCCAGGCAATCTTTCGCCGAAATGGTGAAAAAAGCCACACCATCACCCGATGCCAATACAAATCCCTTTGCTCCTCTGTCAGATGACGAGTCTGACTTTGATTTGGCTGAAGAGGGAACATCGTGCAGTTTTCCGGAAGGTGCCCCACGGAAGCGAAGACGCGTCCGCCCACGGAAAGTTGCTGAAAAGAAGCCCGAGACCAGCATGCCTACTTCAAAAAAAGGTGTGAAAAAGGAAAATCCAATTCCTCCTGGTTTTCGTAGTACTAACTACACCCAGGACTTTCCATCTCTCCCGGGGACATCCCAAAGCCCTGATGCCCCGCTTTTAAGAACAGAAGCCCCCTCCTCAAGCGGACTGTTCTCATTTGATAACATTGTCGAAGGTATCTTCAAGTACCTTGAAATTTCTGACCCTCTCAAAAGCATTGTATTGGCAATGCTTCCCACAGTGAAGACTTTCTTGAAGCAATTGACAATTAAGTGGCCCCTCCTTGCAGCTATCATTTCCTTCGATGGATAATTTTCCAAATGAGGTCGGGGATTTGATCACTGTTCTGCAGTGGAATTGTCGAAGTTTTGTTCCTAAATTGGAATCTTTCAAATTTTTGGCTCACAATACCGGTTGTGATGCATTTGCTATTTGTGAAACATGGCTCTCTCCCGAAATCGATCTTCCGTTTCATGATTTCAACATTATTCGTCTTGATCGTGAGGATTCACGTGGAGGAGGAGTACTTTTGGGGATCAAAAAGTGCTACTCCTTCTATAGAGTGAATTTTCCTCCTATTCCAGGTATTGAAGTTGTCGCATGTCAGGCTATTATTAAAAATAAAAGCCTTTGCATTGCTTCCGTTTATATTCCTCCTAGAGCCTCAATAAACCAAAAACAACTTTCAGATATTTGTTCGGTTCTTCCTGCTCCACGGTTGATCATGGGAGATTTTAACTCTCACGGTACAGGCTGGGGAGAACTGTACGACGACAACCGGTCTTCCTTGTTATATGACCTCTGTGACAACTTCAATATGACAGTTCTTAACAATGGAGAAGTAACACGTTTGGCTGGTCCATCCTCAATTGGCAGTAGATTAGACCTCACACTTTGTTCGAATTCATTATCGTTGGATTGCACATGGGATGTGATTCAAGATCCCCACGGTAGTGATCACTTGCCCATAAAAATTTCGATTGCCACCGGGTTCAATCCGTCGGAATCCATCAACGTCGCGTATGATCTTACCCGTTACATCGATTAGACAAAGTTCAGGACAGCAGTAGAGGAAGCCGTAACGACGGTTGAAGAGCTTCCACCGCTGGAGGAATATAACTTCCTCTCCAACCTGATCTTAGACAGCGCGCTTCAAGCTCAAACTCGACCAGTTCCAGGAACGTCATTTCGTAGGAAACCTCCTTCTCCATGGTGGGATCAACAGTGCACCGAGGTTTACCGTAAAAAGTCCGACGCGTTTAAAGTTTTCCGTAGACGTGGAATACCTGAGCACTTCGAAGTATACACGGCTCTCGAACGCGAACTTAAGAGTCTCATCAAGGCCAAGAAACGCGGTTACTGGCGAAGATTCGTGGACGGGCTATCGCGCGAGACGTCGATGAGTACTCTTTGGAACACGGCGCGAAGATTGCGTAACCGAACTACGAACAACGAGAGCGAAGAGTACTCGGACCAATGGATCCTCAAGTTCGCGCGAAAAGTTTGTCCAGATTCTGTGCCGGCACGGATGATTCCTCGCGAAACCACGAATTCGATAGATGAGAACAGCCAACCTTTTTCAATGGTAGAGTTCTCTCTCGCACTCCTTTCGTGTGGCAATACGGCTCCAGGGGCTGATAGGATCAAGTTCAACTTGCTTAAGAACCTCCCAGACGTCACTAAGAGGCGCATGTTGCACTTGTTTAATCAGTTTCTGGCTCTCAACATTGTACCGGATGACTGGAGACGGGTGAGAGTTATTGCCATTCAAAAACCTGGTAAACCCGCGTCCGACCACAACTCCTATCGACCCATCGCGATGTTATCTTGTATTCGAAAGTTGTTGGAGAAAATGATCCTTTTCCGCCTGGACAAATGGGTTGAGACGAATAACCTGCTTTCAGATACTCAATATGGTTTCCGTAGGGGTAAGGGAACGAACGACTGTCTCGCGTTGCTTTCCACAGATATTCAGTTAGCTTTTGCTAAAAAAGAGCAAATGGCTTCTGTATTCTTGGACATAAAGGGGGCTTTTGATTCAGTATCTGTTGAAGTTCTATCAGATAAACTCCACGCTTGTGGCTTTTCAACATTAATGAATAATTTTTTGTATAATTTGCTGTCAGAGAAACATATGAGCTTCTCTCATGGAACCTCTACAGCTTCACGATTTAGCTACATGGGTCTCCCCCAGGGATCATGTTTAAGCCCTCTTTTGTATAATGTCTATGTCAAAGAAATTGACAGTTGTCTAAATGACAACTGTACGTTGAGACAACTTGCGGATGACGGCGTTGTGTCTGTCACGGGACCCAATGGGGTCGATCTGCAAGGACCTTTACAGGATACCTTAGACAATTTGTCTACTTGGGCTCTAGAGCTAGGTATCGAATTCTCTACGGAGAAAACAGAGTTGGTAGTTTTTTCAAGGAAGCATAACCCAGCACAACCGAAGTTTCAAATTTGGGGTAAGCCGATAACTCATTCAATGTCCTTTAAATATCTTGGGGTCTGGTTCGATTCAAAGTGCACCTGGAGATCCCACATTGAGTATCTGAAGCGAAAGTGCCAGCAAAGGATCAACTTTCTTCGAACAATTACCGGGACCTGGTGGGGAGCGCATCCGCAAGATCTTCTAACGTTGTACCGGACAACGATTTTGTCGGTTATCGAATACGGTAGTTTTTGTTTTCAGTCAGCGGCTCGGTCGCACATCATAAAACTGGAACGTATTCAATATCGGTGTCTTCGTATCGCGTTAGGTTGCATGCACTCGACTCACACCATGAGTCTTGAAGTGCTGGCCGGCATGTTGCCACTCTCGGATCGGTTTACAGAGTTATCTCTCCGGCTCCTCACCAGGTGTGAAGTAATGAACCCCCAGGTAATCGAAAATTTTGAGAAGCTTCTCGAGTTGAATCCTCAAACTCGCTTCATGACTTTGTACCATTTGTACATAACACAGGATGTCAGCCCTTCGCCGAACATTTCCAATCGTGTTTGCTTCTCCGACTTCGGCAATTCGGTTCATTTTGATTTATCCATGAAGCAGGAGCTTCATGGAATCCCAGAGCATCATCGTCCTATGATTGCTCCGGTGATATTTGCTGCAAAGTTTGGCCAAGTTAATTCCACTAAATCGTTCTTCACTGACGGATCATTGATAGAGGAGTCAGCAGGCTTTGGTATATTTAATGAAATTTATAGCGCCAATCGTAAACTTCAAGCTCCTTGTTCCGTATATGTCGCCGAATTAGCGGCAATACACTTTACGCTAGAAATTGTTGCCTCACTAACACCGGATCAGTACTTCATTTTCACGGATATTCTCAGTTCTATAGAGTCTATTCGCTCCTTGAGGCCGGTAAAGCACTCCTCGTATTTTCTCATAAAAATACAGGAGCTTCTAAGTGCTTTATCTTCGCGTTATTTTATCATCACCTTTGTATAGGTCCCATCTCAATGTTCAATTCTGGGCAATGAGAGAGCGGACTCGCTTGCAAAGGTGGGCGCTATAGAAGGCGATATTTATGATCGACAAATCGCCTTTAATGAATTTTTTACTATTTTTCGTCAACAGTCACTCGTCAGCTGGCAGTATAAATGGAGTAAAGGAGATTTGGTGCGATGGCAACATTCTATCATCCCAAAGGTGTCGAAGAAATCTTGGTTTGGAGGGATGGATGTGGGTCGAGACTTCATTCGTGTGATGTCTCGCCTCATGTCCAATCATTATTCTTTGAACGCTCATTTATACCGTGTTGGGCTGAGCGACAGCAATCTCTGTGAATGTGGACAAGGTTACCAGGACGCAGATCACATTATTTGGTCATGTGCTGAGCATCGTGGAGTCAGATCTGAGCTTTATGATTCCCTTCGGGCTCGAGGTAGACAACCCAATGTACCGGTTCGAGATATTTTGGCTATACGTGATCTGGAGTTTATGAAACTCATTTATGTGTTTTTGACTAACATTAGCCTTAGATTGTAGTTAGTTTAACCTGTATGTTTACTTTAAGTTTTTTTTCTCTGTGTTTGTGTGTGTGTGTTTTTTTTCTCATTCTCAAAAATGTTAAAGTCAAAAGAAAACCTAAAGTTGTATAGTTATAAGTTTTTATCCAATTCCGAATTTAAAATAAACGTGCTTTGTAAACCACACTTCAAATTCCCGCCTATCTTCCCATCCATACAATTGTTATTCCTATTAACCTCGAGACGGCCGCGAGTAATCGGTTCTATCCCCTTAACATTAGTTTTAAGATAATTGATGTATATAAATATGAAAACTTGGCTCTGTAAAGTTGATTCGATTGAGCCTGTACAAATAAATGATTTAATAAAAAAAAAAATAAAATGAGGGGGTGGGAAAAGGAAAAGATGGAAAAAGGGGGGAAAATGTGTGTAGGGTTAAAAAGGGGGGGAAGAAAACACCGACCTTGAATGAAGGAAGGAGGATTAGGGGGGGGGGGGAAAAAAATTTTGGGTTGGGAAAGGGGAATGTTTTGGGAGGAGAGGTGGGGGAAGAAGGGGGGGCGGGGGACGCGAAACCGGTGATGGAGTGGTACGACGCTAAAGATGTTTTTTCTGTGCTAAAGGAGACAAATCCACCAAACTCGCCCGAACTTGGCCCAATAGAAAAATTCTGGGCGATTATGAAGGGCAAGCTCCGGAAATTTCCACCTGGATGTTCCAGAGATGTTCCGGAAGAAGAAGGTCGAGAAATTTGCCAAGAATTTGGTGTGACAGGTGATCTGTGGGTGCGGCAAATTCAGCAAGTCGTACATAACGATCGGCACCATCAACGGCCAAATAAATAATGAAGAATGCCTCCAGAAGCGCCTGCTGCCCTTCCTCCAACGAAGGTGATCTCTGTTTTGGCCGGATCTGGCAGCGTGCCATTATGTGAAACCGGTGATGGAGTGGTACGAAACTAACGATGTTATTTCTGTTCGTAAGGAGGCAAATCCACCAAACTCGCCCGAACTTGGCCCAATAGAAACATTCTGGGCGATTATGAAGGACAAGCTCCGGAAAACAGGGAAGGTCTTCAAAAAATGACAAGGATTTTTAGAAAGCGTGGATGAAAGTTTGTAAGAATGATGCTGCAAGTGGTGCACAGGATTTGATGGGTAGCGTTAAGTCCGAGGTGGGGTCATCTAGCCTAGGAGCGAAGGTTGATTAAACCAACTTTGCAGAAACATAGCTTATATGTGTTTATTTATTTCCTGGGAGTTTCAAACATATCCGATTTAAATTGAAATTTTTGGTAATCTTTTCTGTCTGTTGCATTTTTTTCGAGTACAATCTTTACAGTGGAAAATTGTACTTTAGTTTCTTCAGTTTTACTGTGGAAAATTGTACTTCAGTTTCGCAATCAAACCTTAATGCCAAACACTGTCGAATGCTTTTGAATGCTCTATGTCTTGAAGAGCAACTCCAGTGGAAATTTAATTCAAAATTATTTTTTCTTAAAGCTTACTTATTGAAGAAAGCACACTGATTAGTAGGTAGCTAGAAGCTTCAGCTGGCTCTTAAATAGGTACGACTTTTGTATTTTTCTTTTTATCTGAAAGGTATGCCGGATGAAAAAAGTTGTTAAATAATTTGACCAAGAAAGATCAAGAAAGGATATAAAAAATTCTATCATTACCTCGTGCTGTAATATTTTGAATTTTGTTTGCTGTAGTTTTAAGTTCATTTTCAGTTCCTCAAGAATCATCAAACATATTCTTGATTGAAAATATTCAGATACTCCCTCGAAACCGGATTCTCAATAGGACAAATAAGACCCAAATTGAAATTATGGGAGCTCTCATACTGCTAATCAAGGTTATGAGTCAGTCAGTCAGTCAGTCAGTCAGTCAGTCAGTCAGTCAGAATGCAAGAATTGCAACACAGTGCAGCATACGAATCAACCAACTCTTGAGGGATGTATACATAATCCGGAGATTTCCCAGGACGTGAGTACAAATGATTTGGTACGCATTAAATTCTCGTAACTGTTGCGTTACAAGTTTGCTCCTTGAATATTGACAGAAAGATAATTGGACGTCATCTAGCCCAGTTGTTTCCAGGATCCTTTGTCATACTGGCTGCGTTTAATTTCAGATCATCCAAGAAATTCCCAAGTTGTGTTAAAAAATAAAAACTTACTCGTGGTTTCTCGTTGCTGCGATACATTTTCCAAACTTTTAGATTCATAATGGATACGCAATTCCTTTTACAATAGCAGTAGGACAGCAGTAGGACAGCAGTCGGCAGGCATGCGTAATTGTGATTATCATTTTACGTTATAATGTCCCTTAGGTAAATTTTATATACTATTCCATATGAAGCTGGCGTATTGATTTCAAATTTTTATTATTATCATTACTCGGATTTTTATAATTTTTTTAAATATTATTTTATTATTTTTACATCGGAGCGTATGGTACGGTATGTCCACGCATCCTTCCTCCCCTGTAGATTCACAAAATGCGTTGTCATTCCAATCTATTCATTTGAATCCAACTCATTTTACAGAATCATCTTTTGCGGTCAATGCAACGTAGTAGGCCTGGCCGCTTTGACGTTTGTATCATATCTTTGATACATTTGATAGCATCAATATTGACAAAACAAAAATTGAGCGTCATCTAACCCAATTATTTCCAGGATGCCTTCTCGTACTGGCTGCGTTTTTGTTAGATTAGATTAGATTAGAAAAACCAAAATGTTTCTCCTTGGATATTCAGCTCTTTAACGAAAATTAAATATGTGACGGAGGTAGGAAAATTTTGACCCTGTCGACAAAGAGTAGATTTGACACATTTTTCTTCACAGGTATCATCTCGGTACGTGCTGACCAATGCTGGTGGTGGTAATGTTTGTCCCTCTCACGGCTGTCCCATTCGCACAGAAAACAACAATGCTTTGCGTAATATTCTTAAAGGAATGCCATTATCTTAAGGTCGCCTCAAGGATTCCACTGATACCGAGTATTTGATTTTTTTATTGTTCTCATAAGCTTCCTACATGTGAGTGGCAAATGCAACTGGAGCAACTGAAGCATCTTTGTTACCATTGTGTAGTAACATTGCCTTCAAGCTTTTACACGAATGAAGAGCCTCCCGTCAGTTGCGTGATACTCTAACTGTAGCTCTTCCATAGACTTTCGATATTATAGCAAAAAAAAAAATTAACGTTATCTGAATGTCTTCCGATAAGATGATAGCTTAACATTCCACTACTTTAGCTTTGAAGTTAGCAGCTGCATTTTTATCCTGGGTAGCTCCAAATCCTGAACCAAATCGTTCAGCTCGTCCTGGGTTATATAATGTGGTTTCTCAGACCGCGAAAGTAAAAAATCTGGATCATCCTAAAACTTTTGATCAGATTCGCCTGATTCTTAATCCGACTCATCAGCACGTCCTGCAATATCTGGAGATATTTGAACTGGAATTCCCTCGGAGTGCAATGTTGGCCTTGATGGAGATTCAATTTTGCAATTCAACGCTCTAGAGAATCTATGAGTTTTCGTCATACAAAAGTTACAATCGCTCATGTAATTGCTTGGATGAGTTTCCAATTGAAAAAAAAAAAGCCTTTGTGTGTACCTTTCATTCAACCAAGCAATGTTCGATAGCATGATCAACTGGAGTATGTTGGAATCCATGGAAACTCACGGTTGGGATGCTCCTCACCTAAATATCCACGCCCAACATCCAGAGGACGAAGTCAATATTCTAGTTGTTAAATCATATTTCGACGAAAATTCGTGTTTTTGTGTTTTTAAATCTCATTTTTCTCTAAAACTGGACGTATTACAGTGATTCTGCCCATATTTGGATTCAGCGAGGCAAAATCTATAAAGTTCAACATACATTTTACTTATACTTGATATTCACTTGATATTTATATTCACCTGATGGGAGTGAAACGCTGCCGACTAGTTGGACTGTTGGAAATCCGGTTAGTTCTAAGTTGAGAATTCTATCCGTAATGTTTTACTGTTTTACACCAATCCATGTCATTAAGAGACCAAGCTTGACTTAGCGAGATAAACTGCCACTAACTTCAGAATAGTTCTAACAACTATTAATTGGTACATTGGGTTGTCTACCTTGAGCCCGAAGGGAATCATAAACCTCAGATCTGACTCCACGATGCTCAGCACATGACCAAATAACGTGATCTGCGTCCTGGTAACCTTATCCACATTCACAGAGATTGCTGTCGCTCAGCCCAACTCGGTATAGATGAGCGTTCAAAGAATAATGATTGGACATGAGGCGAGACATCACACGAATGAAGTCTCGACCTACATCCATACCTCCAAACCAAGATTTCTTCGACACCTTTGGGATGATAGAATGTTGCCATCGCCCCAAATCTCCTTTACTCCAATTATACTGCCAGCTGACGAGTGACTGTTGACGAAAAATAGGAAAAAAATCATTGAAGGCGATTTGTCGATCATAAATAGCGCCTTCTATAGCACCCACCTTTGCAAGCGAGTCCGCTTTCTCATTGCCCGGAATTGAACAATGAGAAGGGACCCATACAAAGGAGATGATAAAATAACGCGAAGATAAAGCACTTAGAAGCTCCTGTATTTTCATGAGAAAATACGAGGAGTGCTTTACCGGCCTCAAGGAGCGAATAGCCTCTATAGAATTGAGAATATCCGTGAAGATGAAGTTCTGATCCGGCGTTAGTGAGGCAACGATTTCTAGCGTAAAGTGTATTGCCGCTAATTCGGCGACATATACGGAACAAGGAGCTTAAAGTTTACGATTGGCGCTATAAATTTCATTAAATATACCAAAGCCTGCTGACTCCTCTATCAATGATCCGTCAATGAAGAACAATTTAGTGGAATTAATTTGGCCAAACTTTGCAGAAAATATCACAGCAGCAATCATAGGACGATGATGCTCTGGGAGACCACGAAGCTCTTGCTTCATGAATAAATCAAAATGAACCAAATTGCTGAAGTCGGAGAAACAATCACGATTGGGAATATTCGCGGAAGGGCTGACATCCTGTGTTATGTACAAATGGTACAAAGTCATGAAGCGAGTTTGAGGATTCAACTCAAGAAACTTCTCAAAGTTTTCGATTACCTGGGGTTTCATAACTTCACACCTGGTGAGGACCTGGAGAGACAATTCTGTAAACCGATCCGAGAGTGGCAGCATTCCAGCCAGCACTTCCAAGCTCATCGTATGAGTCGAGTGCATGCAACCTAACGCGATACGAAGACACCGATACTGAATATGTTCCAGCTTGATGATGTGTGACCGAGCCGCTGACTGAAAACAAAAACTACCGTATTCTATAACCGACAAAATCGTTGTCCGGTACAACGTTAGAAGATCTTGCTCCCCACCAGGTTCCAGTAATTGTTCGAAGGAAGTTGATCCTTCGAAGTTGATTTTCGCTTCAGATACTCAATGTGGGATCTCCAGGTGCACTTTGAGTCGAACCAGACCAATATACTCTTTACAATGGTCCTTTTTTATGTGCAGTGAACTTGCATGAATGAATCACTTTTACATGTCTAGATGTCTAGATGGGTTACGGCATTGTTTCACAAGCAAAAGTGATACTTAGACTTGTGCCAGACTATTCGTACAATGATCAAACATTTGTTTTAAACAGATTAACAGCTATCATTGATTTATGTCGAATATTCACTTTATAAGAAGCGGTTGTAATTTTACATAGCATTTTTTGTCTCATTCATTGGGTCAAAGTTAAATCTCGGCTCATGTAAAGTTAGTTCAATGTGTGCAAACATGTTAAAGCTTTAACTTTCATCAACATCAATTATTTAGCTTGTCCAAACAAATAGGGTCAACTTTTATCAAGCGAAAAGGTTGTGACAAAAAAAAATGTTAGTTGATGAGAAAAGATTCGTTTCGTCTTAATCGAATTATTTTGTCAGTGATTACTGTTACTTGGGCTGCAAAAAACCTTGTGTGAACGTTCGAGAAACAAATTGAGATTTTATCTAGCTCAAATCTTTTTGCCAGTGTCCGTAATTTGAGAGTTTGTTTTCCCTGTCCTTCGTAGCAATGAAATGATGCTGTTCGGTCTGTTCCGCTGTGGCGCACTTTTTGGTAGATTGTGGGAATTTAACCCAATTCTCGTATTATGCAGTGTGTTTCGTTGGGTATTATTTTTTTGGTGGGTATCATTTGAGTGCTATCGGCGAGGTTTAAGCTCGAATGAAAGCATAAGAAAATATCTGTGAGCATCCGAAAAGGCTAGATGCCTTTTTGGCCGTAAGATTATGTAGCAAATTTTAAGCCTCTGGAAATGAAATATTCTTTGCCTGCTTTCGGAACTCAATTATCAATCTCAACAACTGTGGCACGTGCTCATGAAGCCAACTTGGTGTTGAATCCAACCAAGTTGAGTGAATTATGTAGAAAAACACCCCACAAATTACGCCGATTAATAATCTTTTTGGGATTAAATCATAAAACACACATGTGCATTCGCAGGTATAAAAAAGGGAATAAGCTTTAATTTATGTTCCCGCACATAAACTTACCATCGGTAGCAGGTTGGTCTGGCTGCAATCCGATAGCAGCATTTCGAAGTGAGTGTCGCCAGCGGATGGCGACGGGGATGGCGGGGATGGCTTATTTTTTATTGCAAAAACATTTTGATCGCTTGGATGGTAAAGTACTGGGATATCAGGTAGATTAATCTAAGCTTAGGTTTGAAATGGCTCAAGAACTTTAAGAAATTTATAAATTCTACGAAGTCTACGAACAGTCCTCTCTTCAAGGACTATTTTCTCAGCTTTGTGCGCACAGCTGGCGATTTTATTTGTTTGCATTTGCTATTTACAAAATTATCCATAGCTGCAGCAGTGTTTTTATAAAGCGTAAAACTTCTCAAGTGAATGAGTCTATTGTCAGCAGCCCTTGTTTTATTCGGCTATCATTCCATATATATTTGCATACTGAACAATTGTCATAACTTTCCAATTTTTTAGCCATCCTGTTTTACCATACTTTTCTTGAAATAAATCACACGCACTCGAAAATGCTTTTCTTTTTCAATGTCTGCTGAACAAACGGCGGAATATTAATAGTTTTAGTGTGTTTTCTTCCATGCTTTTTCAGTTCATTCATTGATTTGCTGGATGTTTATTTGGATTCCAAATACCTGATGCCTTTTTCAAATGTAACGAGAGTTTAAATGAATTTGCGTTTTCTATATGCGATTAATCAAAAAAATACTCGTTGCATAAAACTGTTGTTCCAATCGTGAAAATTTACAGCCCCTGGATGGACACTATGTGTAAAATTAAATCCTCCTTGATATTTGTGCAATTCATCATATTCCCTTTATGTGCATGATATGTCGTTTAATTTTGCTACGATTTTTTAAACTGTGTTCTATACATCCCTTCGTTGTTTATTATAATTATAGATCATCCATTAAGATTTTAAACTACATAGTAATAGCTGAAGTGAAAAAGCATAACACTATTTCAGTTTGTGCTTTTCAAAAAAAGTTGTTATCAAAATTAAAAGACAAACCTGAAAAAATCATTTACCTTTCTGATGGTTGTGCAGAGCAGTACAAAAACATGTCAAATTTAAAAAAAAAAACTGTGCTGCCATGAAAAAGATTTCCAATTAAAAGCAGAATGGCACTTTTTCCCAACGTCTCACGGAAAAGGTCCATGTGATGGTATAGGTGGCAACATAAAACAAATGGCTAAGAACGCATGCCTTAAAAAGACTGCAGAAATAAATAGCGCTTAACAATTTTACGACTTGGTGGCATATAAAAAAATAAAACAACAGTTTTAAAAAGACTAGCAATTTATTAAGGAAAACGATGAAAAAGATTACACAGACGCTGAAAAAAATGTTACTGGAAAGGTGTAATAATCTTGTTACAATTCCAGGGACACAAAAATATCTTGCGTTTATTCCAAAAGACGAACAAAGCATTTATGTAAATGAATTCTGTGGTGAATCAAACAATCTAAAAAATATCGTATACTTTCCTCTCGATAAAACAATGAAACGGAAATTTTCCAACAGTATGAATCCAACACGAAATTCACGACATAAGAAATGATTGTAAAGGACAAGGACGAGTATAATCGCTATTGAGGAAACACATTTGAATATAATATATCATTAAATTTCAATTGAATATAGGATTCCATGCCAATATGGGGGTACATGCTGCCCCTCTATCCGATGGCAAACTCCTCCCGTCACCCACCAAATTCACGAGTGTTCATGCCAACGTAAGCCTTTGATAATCAAGCATCTAGAAACAAATTAATCAACCAGGCTTTGCAGTTGAGCCTTAAAACACGAACTAATTTGAAAAGTGAGCAACGTTCTACCTAGCGGCCACAATTCGAATGGCAAACAAACCGAACAACCATCAAGACGAGTGACGAGCCCATAGTTTTTCGAGCGGCAGCAGGGTAAATGCACCCTTCTTTTTGGGGAAATGCTCCTTAAACTTTGGAAAAATGCTCCTTAGATGCGTTTGCTCGGTATAACTCAATCGGAGGTATTAACCTTCGGGTTAGCGCATGCCGGTTGTTTTGACGGGTCTTAAGTTTCTTCAAGATTGTATAGCGGAGCTTCGCTCCGCAATTTTCGAGGTAGTTTTGACGGGTTTAAATTTCATTTTGACGAGTCTTAATTTCATTTCGAAGAGTCTTAATTTCGTTTTGACGACTCTTAAATTCAGAAACATAAAACCCGTCAAAACTATACAATCTTGAAGAAACTTAAGACCCGTCAAAACACCCGGCAAGCGCTAACCAGAAGGTTAATACCTCCGATTGAGTTATACCGGGCAAACGCATCTAAGGAGCATTTTTCCAAAGTTTAAGGAGCATTTCCCCAAAAAGAAGGGTGCATTTACCCTTTGCCGTTTTTCGAGCATTACCCAAAAAAAACGCCGGCATTTTTTTAAGATCATTTTTTTCTGAATTCTTGAGAAAAATTCATTATAGTTTGGAAAAAAAAGTTGTTCTACAATGAACCGTTCTTGAGTGCTGAATTTGAGAAGTTAGTGATGTTCGGGAAAATCGGAAAACTTCAATTGGCGTTTTCAAGGAAAACTGGCAACCCTGTTTTTTTAATATTGGTTATTGGTCCATGAATCCTACGCGAGGACAAAGTTTCGTAAAAATCTGAGACCTTTTGGCTCAAACCTGTACGATAGTAAAATATATCCCCAGAAGAGTACATCACCGTAATGCTTTCGGTGGCACTCGGATATTTTTTTCCCTTTGTTCAGGACATACACCACTGCGACCAGTAATTTGATCTATTGTAGTATATCACTTTTCTTTTGTTTAGTGAATGTCGAGTTACTTTATCACTATTGAAAAATTATGAAGTATTCGGTGTTGTGACAGTTATCATTGTTTGTTTTGTTGGCAAAGAATCGAGTCTTATAGAAAGTTTCCGCTTTTTAAACCCTTGAGGAGTAGGAACACTCTTCAAAGGCGCGCCCCTTTATCAGTCAAAACCGGGTTCATTGCAAAGAAAATAAACAATGACTCCGATACTGACCATGCATCCGGCGAACCCAGTATTCATAAGGTGGCAAAAGCTGGAAGGATACGCTGGGCAGGACATGTTGCGAGAATGCCGGGCAACTATCCTGCAAAAATGGTGTTCGACGGGAATCCGGTTGGTACAAGACGACGAGGGGCGCAACGAGCAAGATGGTCAGACCAGGTGGAGCAAGACCTAGGGGGTACAAGGTGCCCAAGGGATTGGAGAGGAGCAGCCACGAATCGGGCATTATGGAGGGATATTGTGTATCAGGCTATGTTATAGTATCGTGACTTCATGCCATGTAAATAAATAAATAAATAAATAAATAAATAAATAACTGACCATACATCAGAACCCTAGCCTTAACCAATTCAAACTATAGAACATCAAATAGAAAATGAGAATTCACATAAATGAAGACTAACCATGTTTTCCTTATTCCAAGCTCATGCTCGGTGGCTCAATCCGAGTATTGGCACTTTTCACAAGATAAAATGTAATAGGGACTAATATATGTTCCTTTGTCTACGAAAACAAATATGTTCCCTAGTTTGAATTAATTCAGACTAGGGTTTGGTGGTAGATCTGATACCCCGTAACGCACCACGAAAAGGTGGTCAGCCAGCGTTACGGGTCGTACTTGGATGTTCAGTTGAGAGAAAAACTTGGAGAGGTCGACCTTTCCATTCAAAAGTTTGAACACAAAAACCGCTTGTTGATTTTTCCGTCAGCGTTCCAAAGTATACAATTGCAGCAGATTGCAGCGATCGAAATAGGGCGGGAGATTTTGTGGACCTGCTCTGTGTACTTTCGATCCTCAAGCTCCAAGTCAATTGATAAGCCAGAAGCCAGACCAAGGAGATATTTTCAAAGATCGTTCGTAACAGTGAGCAATAGAGACCTTCAGGCAGTACGGGTCAGTGTAGTCTTTTGAGACTTTCGACACTAACCCTAGATAGCGATTAGTCACGCTAATCAGAACGGTGAAGGTAAAGCCTTAATTTATGATCCAGTAGAACACCTAAATTGCTGAAGTGGTTGGTTCTATGAAGAACGACGTCTTTGATGGTAGTCAAAAGGCTCCTTGATGCGGTAATACGACATAAAGCCCGATTCAAAGTAAATTTGGAGGCATTCAAGTGATCATAACTCAAGAATTAAACCACAAACATTATTGATCAAAACGTCGAAGAAAAAGGATATTTATTCAGCTTTCAAACGATATTTAACAAGTTATTACATTTCACCGTTTCGAACGAACTGTCGCACTTAACTTGTGATCAATGCCATCATGATCTGCACAGTCGCTGGTGACACTGTACCGGCGAACTTATTTCACTTTAAACGCATTTGTTGTGCATTTGTCACTTCTTTACCACATTCTCGAAGTTTTCGTTTGACAATTGCCCAATATTTCTCGAGCGGTCTGAACTCAGGGCAATTCGGAGGATTAATCTCTTTGGCGACGAAATTAACGTTGTTTGCAGCATACCATTCTAGTACCTTCTTAGAGTAGTGTCAGCTGGCTAGATCCGGCAAAAACATAACGTTGGTCTTGTGTTGCCAAATGTAGGATAGAATCCGCTTTTTCAGACACAACTTCGGATTCGTTGCCAAATCATTCGTTTCCGAGCAAACTTATCAGCAAAAATTAATGTATACCTGGAAGGGACATCCCCACGACCAGTTGTCAGGTAAAATTTTCGTCCGGGTATTTATTTATCATCCGTTTTATTTGTTGTTTGTGATCATCAAGCTCCTGTATGAGGGGCCAAAAACGTTTGGACAGGCCCGTAAGCAGAAACACTTACACGAAACACGCGAATATAGGGAAGAGAATCTCCTTCCAAAAGCAAGTTCACACTCACAGCACTAGAATCGAGCCCTCGATTGACAGAATAAACTAAAATAGATGGTGTCGAAGAGCCCACCCTCGTTCTGCAAAATGTTAACAATAGGGAGGAGGCAGTCCCATGCTCACTATCCAAATCGTTTCATTTGGGCGTTATGTTATTTAATATTGAGTATTATTTTTACACAAAAAAATGATGATCATGAAAACAAAAATGCTAAACTCCAAACTTGAATGATGTAAATGGAATTAAAAATTACACATTACACAAATTAAATTACTTGACTATGTAAACGGCTACAGAAAGTCAATACGAGAACATAATATGCGTATATAAAAAATGTATGCACTGGATTGTTACTGAAAATAAATAAATAAATGAAAATTACACATGTATTAATATCCTACTAGTCCTGCAAAAGCTGAAACAGAATAGATCATTCCAAATATCTAAGGTGAAATTTCAATGAAACATATTATTTTATAAGGCATGTTGTTTAAATTCTTCTTTATACTTTGCTATAGACTGTTCCAGAAAGTATAAGCACACTTTCAAAATAACAAAAAAGGCATGTTTTTTTAGTTTTAATAATTTTATTTGGCAAATCATATATGTATTTGTGTTTTATATGATATTTTACTCTCGTTTCATCAAAATATTTAATCATAGCCATGACTCCTAACTTTTCCTCGAACATGACCCATTAGCTTCTGCACAGTGGTACTTCCTACCATTTTGACCACTTTTGGCCAATCTTTTTTAAATTTTTGGATGTCGTTCGCTGGTTTTATGAATTTTCGAGGCTTTGCTTTGGTTAAAGCCCAAAAAGTCTCGGTTGGCCGTGCCTTCGGGCAGTTCGGCGGATTTATGTCTTTCGGCACGAAACCTACATTTTGACTTTTGTACCATTCTAAAGTGTCCTTTGCGTAATGACATGACGCCAAATCAGGCCAAAACACTACTTGACCTTCGTGCTGCCTGATCATCGGCAATAATCGCTTCTGGAGACATTCCTTAACGTATTTCTGAGTGTTCATCGTCTCCGTTGTAATGTACGGACTAGATGTTTTACCACACTCGCATATTGCCTGCCGAATTATTATACACCCAGCATTTCTACACAATAACGAATCGTAGAGTTTGCGGGCCCGTGGTTTCACGGACGCGGCCTGTTTTGGGTATTTTCTGCTTCCGGTATGTTTTTAGCCCAAGTTTTTCTTTGGCACGTATGACGTTAATCGACAAGGTCCCTAGTTTTTTCGTAACATCCCGAACGGAAGTCGCTGGTTTTCGCTTGTAGGCATCCCTGATCTTTTTATCGATATCCGGACTAACAGGACCGGATTTCCGACCACTCTTCGGCGCATCTTCAAACGTACACTGTTTTCTATATTTTTGAATCGCAGATCGTACCGCTCCGACGCTTACACCCTCTTGCTTGGCCAATTTTCTCAAGGAGAGTCCGCTCACAGTCCACCATTTGTGCGCGATACTTTTTCGTTGTTCCGGAGTAAGACCGCGAATTTTGATAGGTAGGCTCTTAAATGGTTTTGGAATGCAAAGATGATTCCAAAGTGTGCTGAAATTATTAATTAAATGAGAATGGAAAATAATATGATATGAATTACAGGTATGGATACACAACTTTTTTAATAGGTACACGATCTTCAGTCGCACCCCTTCACTTCGCTATTGTCAGATTGACAACATTGCCCAGGCTACGCCAACCAGCGTCTCCATGTTTCAGCTGGCAGTCTTTTGTGATCATATGACTCGTGGAAGCTTGAGGTAGGAACTTGTGAGGACCAGAGGTCAGTCACACCCTTCTTCGAAGTTGTCTACTCACCATTTGAAGCCCACGATAGCTGGCTAAGTAGTATTTTTCCTCTTAGAATTTACATAGCCCCAAAAACTCCAAAATCCCTTAATAAGTTTGTATACCGGGAACATATGTGCATTAGATAATGCAGAAAATTACAAGTTCCTTTGAAGCTGTGTTTATTTGGCAAATTAATAAAATTCATACTGATTTCTTGAATCACAATGCAGTCTTATGAATATCGAACATTTATTTCGCTGAGTGTATGGTTCCATTCGGTCTTAGACCATAGAGTCATGCTGTATACTCAGGAAGCGGTGTAATATTGCATTGCGAAAAATTCCTGCACCAGACCGGGAATCGAATCTAACTATTTTCAGCATGGTGTTGCGTTGTAGTTGCTTCTTTACCGTAATATAAGTATATTACTAGCTTTTAAATTGTGGTTTATATTACGCCAATTTTTTTTCTGAATTATTGGAGTGGAACACACCTGATTTTAACAAAAATACTTATTAAACGCTCTTAATTCGTTCCATCGGCTTTGTAGGATAGATTTGATCTTTGATTATATAAATCACCGACATAAAAGGATTTGCTCAAGGAGTCCGAATATTATCTCATCCAACACCAACCTTTTTTTCCTTGTCGGGTATTTTCATCCATTTCCATTTTTCAGATCTATTGTGATAAACCAACCTTAGGAAGTATCCAAAGCACGCTCTTGAGTTCCATTCCTTCATACTACGTTGCTGTCCAAAGCCACTGTTGGGAACGCTGTTTGAACTCGATGTTTCCGTGTAAAATTCGAAAAATGGCACCAACCTACCCTAGCGTATAATCCGATCCATTCCGATATTTTATCCAACCGAATTGCTGTGGCAGCGCAGCACCCCAGCGGATGAAGTGCCACTACAGAGAGCAAGTGCCACCACTCAGCGCAAGTAATGAAAAATATGTTCAACATGCATTTCGATTCCACTCACACAGTCCCCGGGAGCCATGCCTGGGAAAGAAACTTTCGCTGCTCGGTTGGACGGTTTCCATGCATTATGGTAAACTTTTTCATCCTGCTTTTTTTTGCTGCTTATTCTGCATATTTTTCCCAATAAAAACTGAGGATAATTTAATTTAACCGTTCCACCGTTTGTTGATGGTCGTTGGCTGTATTCCTCGTACGCGGCGAAGCGGCCGGTAAAAGATATGAATTTTACATTTTTATATAAAATCCTAATCGAGAAGGAAAAGAGGCCTTAAACGTCTTTAAACTTTCTCTCCAGTCGGTTGGGCTGGCCGGGCCTGTTTTGATGTTTGTTTCTGAACGAACGGATGCCTAGCTGGTTCGTCGCCAGCAGGGCGGAAAATGGAGGTAGTAGGAGAATATTCGATCAGGTCGAGAAAAAATGACACAGGTGAGCATTTTCGTGCTGTCAAAGTGTTGTAGAACTACATGTCTTTAGCATGCGGCAAATGATTTTTGGCAGAGTTCCATAAAATTATCTTGTAGGCCGTCTTCCAGGAATTTTAAGTAGTCTACAAATAATAACTACGTGGAAGCTATGCGTTACCTTGGTATAAGCTAAGGTTTTATTAGAGAGTTAGTTACTGAGGGTGAGAACAGCTATCTACTCTCCGATGGGGTTGCTGAAATACAATTTTGCTTCGAGCGTTTAGAATGTTGTTTGTTTTCTCATGTTTGAACTAATGCATGAAAATACAGTTGTTTACTTGGGTAGTTAATTCGAACATCACAAATCCTCACCGTGTTTCCATGTACGTAAGAGAGACGCGGAAGTAAAGCCACGGATGGTGGTAGTTATAATGGTTCAGTCAACTGGAGATAACTGTCATTATGTCCGGAGATCGAAAAAAACATATTCCTCGAATTGGGGTATAAAGTTGTGTTATTTAAAGCGTTATTGAGAGCCAACCTGTAAATGTTGCTTCGACTTCTCGCCGCACATTATTTCCATAAAAGCGGTTTTGGAGGCTGTGTCATAGCCGCAATATATGATAATCCCGAATAATGATCTGCTTCAAGATAGCAGTCATAAAGCTGATTGGCTTAAAACGAAAGGAACACCTTATGGGAATGGTGATTTTTTATCGTTACTCGTCGTCACATATATGGCTTGATGTAATGTTGGTATTATGTGTTAAAAATTGTCAAGAACGTGGTCTTATGTGGAAAGCTTCATCGCAAAATTCCGAAAAGATTGATGTGTCGCTTTTTATCACCTTGGAAAATGGTGTTAAATTTATTGTCTTGTGATAACACGGCGTCAATCATCTGTACGAACAGCAATTTTGTGTACGTTAGGAAAACAAATTGACGGTACATTTGAGTTTTGTACTACCTTGTATTATGTAATCTGAAATATAATCATCAGTTGAATGACATAAAAAGTCATTCAACAATTCTATGCCATTTCTACTGTGTACGGAACTTCTTAGTTATAATCGCTCTTATATTTTCTTTGTGTATGAAAATATGAATGATCGTGTGGTTTAATATGATTGTACTTAACAAAAAGGTTAAATTTTATGTTTCAAGTCTAAAATCTTTGGTTTCTATTCAACTCGTAATACAATTTAAATTAAACATACAACTTCGGTGTTTTTACTCCTAGGATAACGTTTTACTATACCAAAGCGCCCGTGCTATCACGCTTGCTTTCCCTGGTCACAATGCACAATATCAACGGGATAAACAAACACCGAAGTTGGTCATTTTTCTTTAGGGGGCTCGTCGATTTGTTGCATATGTAAAAGTAACGGTTTTGAATATCCAATCGGGTTTGAATATCCAAGTTGATTCTATCCGCAAGATTCTGCAGCTCTTGCGAATACTTAATTTCATTGAAAGGATGAATACATTTTATTTGGCATGCTCTGCTACTTATGATTCTCACTTAAAATAAATCTAATAACTTGATTATAAATGTTATAATACAAAATATTTATCTAGCCGGCGTCGGTGGTGTAGTGGTAAGCGTGACTGCTACTTGGCACCCCGGTGGGTCTGGGTTCAATCCCAGTCGACGTCGGTGATTTTTCTGAGGCGAAAAAATCTGGTCACGTCTTCCTTCGGAAGGGAAGTAAAGCCGTTGGTCCCGGCTCATATTCATGAGTCGTTAGGTAGGGTCCAGGTGGTGGATTCGTCTTCCTGGCGTCGGTGATTGTCACCATGTGAGGAAATAGGCCGACGTAAAATAAAGAAGACAAAAAAAAAATATTTATCTAAAAATTTACGTTATCTATTTTGTGTAGAAAACGCTTATTTTGAATTTCAAATTGTTATTGTTGTCAGAATATATGCGGAAATAACCAACCTGTATGATTAAATGTTTGTTTTCACCTTTCCATATAGGGTATGTGTCCCTTAACTCAGCCTAATATGCAACGATCGATTACATGTTTTATCATTACTCATGACATATGGCAGCTGTGAACGATATTGAACTAGATGTACATTTGCTTAGATAAGACGTTTGGTAGTATGTTTCACAAGTAGTTACATAATTCATTTTATTTAGTCAGAAAGTTTCAAGGGATATGGATGTAATGTCGGTCTATAGTCACCAAATTGGGTCCATTCATGGATGCAACTTTGTCCCATTCGAGAGATCAACGTTTTTTTTCTTCTTATTTTCTGATTGAAGGCATTGCCAACTGTATTCACTCATAATTTCACAAACAAACGAAACTAAAATAACTTTGAAACATTGTTGGGTACATAGAAAATAATATGTCCCTAACATTGGGTCTAAGGTTTTTTGTTAAATTATTGTTATTTTTTTAGTTAACAACGTTTGACTATTTGTTGTATATCTAGGCTGCATTACTCGGTTAATCGGTTCAATTTTGCCAAATTAAGATTACTCAAAGATCGTGCAGATAATTTGTTCAGATGAACCAGCGAAGTCGTGGTGCCTTAAAAGTTAAGGAAATCGAACATTGCACGGATGTGAGTACCATAAATTGATTAATAATATCTCAATTGCATTGGAATTAATCGGCCATCTCGATAGCAACGTAATTTTGTTGATTATGGCTGAATTAATAACATATTTGGTACACAGGCCGCATGAAGAAGCTAGGCTAACATTACATCCCCTTACCCTATGAGCTCAATTTAAATATAAAAGGTAAAAATAATTATTTTTGAGATCTACTATATTCTGTATATTTGCTACATTCATAGTCTGGCAGATAGAATTTTGGGAACCAAATAAAATTGGGGTCAAGAAATTCAAAATCGGTTCAAATATGAATTAATTTCATTGAGTAGTTTTGATCCTTTATTCAAAATGCGTTAGCAATCATACCCTCTGCTCCTTTCTGAAACCATCTTCTTAAGGGGGCACTTCATTTAGAACTTAATAAAAATCGATTTTTTTTGCTGTGATTGGTAGATATTTTATCTGAGAATGTAATCCCGAATTTTCGAAGTCATACTGATAATAGTTTGGGAGTTATTTCCCAAAGAACCGGCACGCGCCGACCCACGCCAAATGGGTGGCGTGTGGTTAAGTCGTTTGGGACATTTTTCACCTCCAATGTGTCTGTAGCGGCATTTTACGATTTTTCCTTGTACTGAATGTTGTCTCATGTCCTTAGGATTGTTTTGATAGTTGTGATTGCGTGTCTGAGTGTGTGCCCAAGTAACATACAAAACATCTTTTTAGAATGATTTATAGCTGTTTGTATTATAAATGTATTATAAACGTATTGCAAAACATGTCATGTTAGGAGCGGTTTGGATCTCTCGTATTCTATATCACTCTGACTACCGGCCGAGCTAAAAAGACTTTTTTCCCTGCTGCAAGTGATTAATACTTTATTATTGTTCTTAAAAACATGATTCCATAAATTTATAAAACGAGATTTTATTCTCAGTTCTATATACAGGACAAGATTTTATTCTCAGTTCTATATACTGTTGAAATTACATTACACCAACCATGTTTTGCAAAACGTGTTCTTTAAAGCAGTTGCAGAAGATTGTGGTTTTACTGCCAACGGGAAGCATATCATAGATACTCAGAATCTACTTTTCAACAATCGGAGTTGGCTTAGCAAAGAAGCTACAAACCTATCACGCCAAGGATTAGTGTTCAAATCCCGCGCTTGGCGATGCTACATTTTTGTATGAGGAT
>JAHHFK020005900.1:0-58955 GCA_024533555.2 Aedes koreicus
ATGCTACTACCACCTGACCAAGCCGCTCCAGCTGCACAAGCGAAAGCAGCACAGCAAAACTATCGATTCAACAAGAAGCACGGAGCAGTTTCGAGACAGTTCGCTTGCGGTGATTCCGTGTATGCCCAAGTCCATCAAGGCAATTCTTGGCATTGGGATGCCGCTACGGCCATCGAGCGCATGAGAAGAGTGTAATACAATGTGTTACTGCACGATCGACAACGGCTGATACATTCACACACCAACCAATTGAAGCAACGTTCAGACGAAATTGTTCCAGATCCAACTGCAAGCCAAGGTTCAAATCCATTATCCGTATTTGTCGACGGATTTGGCCTAGACGTACCATCTCGAGCCGTTCTAGCAGTGGGACCAAATCCGACACCTGAAGAGTAGCTGGAAACTGACTACTCGCAGTACTTCTCGGACGACAGCAATGAAGATTATGATCCATATTAATTTCCATCCATAATAATTTCCATATACGACTAAATTTATTTTGTATTTTACCATAGCTCGCAATCGATAACTGTATTAAGTATATGCACAACACTAAGTTGTAGGAACGCAATAAGCTATCTTCGGTTATTTGTATAAATTTGATTAGAAACACCAAGAAAGAAGTAGAATAGACTACCGTCTGTCCAATAGTAGAAGCTTAAAATTATAGAAACGCAAATAATGTTATGCCTGTTTTGCTTGCCAAAGTGAACACGATGTCTCATAATAGGTATTTAAATTTTCAATCAGGATTGAAAGATCAAATCGTATTATCATGTTGAGAAAAACTTATCTGGTATTTGGGAAAGAAAAATCTTGAGTACAAAATTTACAGGTACTCTAACGTGATTCATATGTAAAAATGATAGGATTAATATTGGCGATACTCGTTTAAACAACGGTAGACGCGGCTAGCAAGTAACAATGCATTTTTCTGTTTTTAAAGGGAAAATGATGATTCCTTGATTCATAAATAACATATTGTTTGCTTCTCGTAACTTGTATACCTACGTGGAGCAGTGAAATTCTCAGCAAAGCAATAAATCCTATTCTGTACCACTGGCTGAACTTCTGAGAGGACTGGGGTCTTATATAAAGGGAAATATAAGACAATTCAATAATTTCAACAACAAAAATCTGCCTCAACCTGAACACATTGGCTGCCTTTAATGGTTGCAGTGAAGGGTCACAGGCAATTTTCACTGTTGCTCCAAATTCCATCCTCAGAACTACAGGTAGGTTTGTTCAAGACACTACTTCATTTCGTATGGATCGTGGGTTTGATGGCTTGCATGTTGATTTGGAATACGGCTCCTGAGCACCGCAACGAGGATCCAGTTGAAAGTCTAATTTTCAAAACATCGGACTTTTGTTAACTGTCGCCGCAACAGCTCAATTTCCAACATAAATTCATGTTACACTCCACGCAGAGAAGAAGTTCACCATCCGATTAATTAACGCTTACTGAGAAACTGAGACTATTAATAAATTATTTAATTTTTATTTTTGCGTCAAAACATCCATTAGGCCGGGCGCCCCCTTATATGGCGGAGATGTGGCATCACATAACATGTTAAATCATCGAGTCAAAGTCTTGTGGTGTGAAGCAAACATCGACAAGATATTTTGACATGCTAGCAGATGTCACTTCTCCGTTTAGTCAGTGGGCGCCTAGACCGACAATATGTAGGGATGACAGATTCATGATAATACCAACACAATTACATGCTGGCTTTGTTTATAGTGTGAAACATTGTACACACAAGGCGAACGATAAAAATGTTATCTTGGTGTGTGCGGTTTTGGTTAGTTTATAGCAAAACGTTTTTCTTTGATCGTAGGGTTTGTATCTTTGATACACTCTGTTGACAGAAAAGAATGCAAGAAATGTGTTTTTTGGGAACGAGCAATTCCTGCTTGCAACCAGTATTTTGGGTGTACTTATCTTTGTGTGCTGTCTTTGATTTTTTCGAGGATGCTTCACATGTACTTTTTCTTGAAATAGATATGATCACTTCCTTGTCAAAACCGCATGTAGCCTAGCGCTGAGTAGGTCTTTCGCACTTCAATCGATCCATTTCACAGCCGTTCTCGATCATGAAATCAATAAGAAAATAAGAGTGAAGAGGGTGTTAGTGGTTCATAGTATGCAGGGCGTAGGTGAGAGATTATTGGTGATATTTTCACGACGATATTTTCGTTTCTCTGACTAAGAATTCCGAATTCCTAACCTAACAAAATTTGAACAGCATGAACCAGAAGTAATAATGTTTGAATCAAAAAGGATTTAAAAAAAAAAATACTGGATTAAATTTAGACAACAACATTTTAAATTCTAGCCTAGCTTTGGATCTAGTAACCATCCCCATCCCAAACTTAACAATATTTCAAATCACTGACTAACTAATCTGACACTTGGAAAAGAACAGTTCTATTTCCTATCTAGTTTCTTTTTTTCTATTTATTTATTATCTGGTATGGAGGACACATGCTATAAAATGCATGGAAAGGTAACGATAAAATAAGAAGAAAGACTAGCAACCCCCATCCAACCCCAACCACCTCCATCGCCCGTCCCGACAGACACGCGCATCCCGTCCACAATGCGCAGACCCCCCCAGTGCCATGCACTAATACTCGAGAGTCGATATTAGTACACGAGACTGAAGAAGTCCGCACACCGTAGACGAAACACGCGTATCCGTCAAGACAAGCAACAAATGTAGCTGAGATCAAACGGAAACTACCAATTCCTGCTCTAATTTTCCAGTTACAGGCATTCCACTAAAAAGCTCACACTTTCCAGGATTCATACATGGAAAGGTTCATTATATTGTTCCAATGGTGTTCCCTAAGCGGGCCCTCCGCGTCCTATCTCTAATATACATGCTTGTCGTTGTCAGTCTCAAGTAACACTTTTCTATGACTATGTGCTTCATTTCGAACAGTCAGATAATTACCCTGATCAAAACATTCACCCCTTTCGAAAATGTTGCAATTACATTTAGTTATTATACCATGAGCAAACAGGTATTTCGGTTATTCATTCCATAAAAAAAATGGATGAGTAACAACATAAGTTGTCAATAAAATGAAAAGTGTACTTTTAGTCGTTTCCCTTAGATTGATAGTAAGAAGTCTAAGAGTGAATTGCGGCATAGCCCGCTAGTATCACATCTGATGTTAGTGCTTTTATATAAACGTTCTACGACGTGGCAGTGAAATAAATGATAAGAAAATGTGATACTTTCACTACTGGTCAAATTCTTGGTCTCACATGCATGTTTATAGCATGAGATAAGCCCTCTCACCGTCGACAAGGTGACAAATTTGACCTACGAGAGGGTCTTTACTTTAAACACTTATTCTTGAGCAGAAATTGAAATGGAATTGAAATTACACTGAAATGGAACCGAAACGGAATCGAAATTAAATTGAAATGGATGCAAAACGGATTCGAAACGGAACCGGAATAGAACCGAAATGGAATTGTAATGGAATTGAAATGGAATCGAAACGAAACCAAAGCGGACCCGAAATAGAACCGAAATGGAGACGAAACGGAATCGAAACGAAACCGATATGGAGCTGAACCAGAAGTGAAATGGAACTACTGTGATTAACACCCCTCTTCTATAGTAAGTCAAACACTAGACCCTCGCTGAGCGGACCCTCCGCACTGTTGCTAAAATAAACTACTTGGAAAGGTTAAATCTACTACTCGTGTTTCCTAAGCGGGCCCTCCGCGTCCTATCTCTAATAAACATGCTTGTCATCGTCAGTATAAAGTAACACTTTTCTGTGGCTTTGTGCTTCATTTCGAACAGTCAGATATTTACCATGATCAAAACATTCACCCTTTTCGAAAATTTTGCAATTACTTTCACTTATTACACCATGGGTAAACCAGGTATTTTGGTTATTCATTCCATGAAATAAATGGATAAACAACAACATAAGTTGCCACGAAAATGAAAAGTGTACTTTTAGTCGTTTCCCTTTGATTGAAAGTAAAAAGTCTAAGAGTGAATTGCGGCCAGTATCACACCTGATGTTAGTGCCTTTATATAAACGTTCTACGACGTGGCAGTGAAATAAATGTGCAGAATATGTGATACTTTCACTACTGGTCAAATTCTTGGTCTCACATGCATGTTTATAGCATGAGATAAGCCCTCTCACCATCGACAAGGTGACAAATTTGACCCGCGAGAGGGAGATTTGGTGCGCATGGAAAAATTGGGGGATGGGGGGGGGGGGGGGGGGGAGAGAGGGGGGGGGGGGGAGAAGAGGAGGGGAAGAGAGAAGAGGGGGTGGGGGTGGTTAAAAGGGATGTGTGTTGGGAAAGTGGGGGTAAAACGTTACATTTCAAATCGGTATAATCAATTTAATTTTGTTTCTAAGATTTCCCAACCTTATTTGAATGTTTGGAATCCAACTTCCCGACCATTTAAAAAGGTGCAACATTTTGTCATTGTATAATGTAACTTTTATCATACAAGAAGGAATACAAAACCTTTGATACCACCCGTGCCAATAGCAACTCACCTACCCTACCGCAGAAAATCAAATTCATGCCACTAACTACAGGCGAATATTGGCATTATGGTAAATCCAAAGCGTATTACCCTACGATCACGGCGACACCCAACACAAAAGCAGTCCAGCGCCCCTTGCACCAAAATGTCATTCCCATAAATTGTGCATTATTCTGCACAAAGTTTCACATAGTTGTGCGAAATTTCTCGCCTTCTCAGTAGGTACTACCGATTCAGTAGTGCTTGGTGTTCGGTGCACAAAGTTTGCCAACTGAACGA
Source organism: Aedes koreicus (assembly GCA_024533555.2). Lineage (NCBI taxonomy): Eukaryota > Metazoa > Arthropoda > Insecta > Diptera > Culicidae > Aedes > Aedes koreicus. Next base: position 4,818 of record JAHHFK020005900.1, read on the forward strand.
ATCCTCATGGATGAGTGAGCCTAGCTAACGGAGAAAAGTCCTTCCTGCGCGACACGTCGTAGTCGTCCCGTTTCGGCAACCGCAGCACTACCTATTATGGCTAGCTATGTTACTGGAATTCGGCGAATTACGACGATTGCAGTCAGTGCACAATGCACTGCAGACGGTTATAGCTATGGTGAGGAGAAATATGAACGTTACCAAAACACTGCAAGCAGAAAATCGTGTTGTTTTAGCAAGTTTTAGGGGTAAATTTAATCAATTTTCAATGTACAACTTTCTATATCACCTGCCATGAGCCAGGCTACATGAATAATGGGACCAACTGGGAATAGAACCAATGCATACCGGAGGGAGAGTAGCGGCAATTAAAGAATAGTTTTATCAACATCGTGGTTGACATATTGCCAGCTTCCGGTCAGCTCATCATGAACCAAGCCGAACCGTGATATTTCCATGAGGTTATTTAATGGGTATAAGGTACATAATTTTTTATTAATACCTACTTACAGAGTACGTCAGCTTAATTTTCCAATAGAAGCAAAAGATTTGCCAACTTTTCCCTTTCCCTCAGTGAATTTTCAATGCCGCATAGCAAATGACTATCCTGGTTCCAGTTCCAGCAGTGGACCTTGATCCACACTTTCTTCATAAAATCGCCACCACCGTTCTTCTTATCTTCACTATTTGTGACTGAGAAGGGTATTATTATCGAACAAAATAATTGCAGACGGGTACCGATCTTTGCGGTCTCAATTTTTAAGGTATCGTTCTTTTCGGGCAAACCGCATAGAACAATACCCGCAGCTTATGGGATTTTCCCCAATTTGGGGAAATGAGGTCTATCTTCAGTTAACTGGTCCTAGTGGTTGTAGTATCAATGAATTCGACATTGGTACCGATACCGTTTTATATATGTACTGAATGAAGGCTTCGGATAAATGAGTGCCCTGAGGTCAAGAAAATATAGTATAAATAAATCATGATCAATTCATACTCGAAGGACTAACCGATAAGAAGTGTGTTTTATTCTCTTAGTCGCTTCTATAAAAAAAATCCCAAATTTTACTTCTGGTGACGAGAAGCTTCCCTGGAAAGCAAGTCAAAGAGTAATCATACGCTGAGATTATACATAAGCTCTAGTCACGCTTTGATAATCTTGGTTCTGTTTTCAATTCAATGTTCTAAATTTTAAAATAAACACGCGGGTCAAGAGGGCAGATGAACCAACCGAAAGTTTTATTCTGGACTTTAAGTTGCAAGCATTCCTTTGCGATTTTGGGAATTATACTGATAAAGCTAATTGAGAGTAAATTTTAGTGGGAGTGTAAGATAAAAATCTGCAAAAACAGCGGTTGAAAGAAGAGAAATTAACTCTAGCAAATACTGAGAGAATAATAACGAATTGGGAACTTGGAAATGTTCGTGCAACCGCGATCAACATCAATGATGAACAGGTAGCTTCGGTGAAGCAGCGTCTAGGTTGTAGGGTGACTTATGATAGAAACAAAAATAATAGTTGCTACAACCGTAACGGTCGAAGTCGCAGCAAAAGTACCAGCCACCATTGGAGAGTGAAATATAGCGACGAAGGCAGGCACAACGCACAAGGACTGGAACCAATACGTAAATTTTACCTGCAACAACTGTGGCCTGAAGGGCCATATCAAACGTCAGTTCCGCAAAAGAGACGGCTTCAATTCAAGGTCAAACAAAGTGCAAAGCGTGCTCGTGCTTGTCCCGCATACCAGCACTGAGTCCAGTCTAAACAACGCCAACGGGGGTGTGGAAGTAGTTTGCCTGCCCGCGGTGCACCCTGGAAACGTTAAGCTCCCCTTAACGGCTAAACGAACTACAACGGAGGAGGCGCCATTTGGCGCAGGATCCGGCAGGAAGCCGTAAACGGTCGTGACATGGGGAACAGGGACGACCCTGGGGTAGCCGCCCCCTGACGTTCCTACCCCGGTCCTGGCCCTGGCTTTCTCGATCGGAGGAAGGACCATGTGACGCGCGGTTCGGCAGGTACCGTAAGTGGTCGGGCAGGGAGATCGCGGACGATCTGGCGCGGACGTCCCGAACCCTGCTTGGATCCAGGAGCATCTCGATCGAATCAGCGTCAGGTCGGTGAAGACAACTACTAAAGACCTATGTAGTTAGACATAGTGGGTGCGTAAAGCACACTAGCCCCCTCCCTGAAGTAATACCGAAAGGTGGTTCCGGGGAGGGCCGGGGCTGGAGGCGCGGGTGGGTTTTTAGTGGGTCGAGGAGTTGGCGCCCTCATCCCCACACCCTGAGTTCTTCAGGAGTATGTTTGCAGATTTTCCATCCGGCCTAAAAAAAAAAAAAAAAAAAAAAACAACGCCATGAATCAATTGAGAATGGAACTGAGCAACGGATCGGAAAGTGATTTTGCAGGTGATTACAGATGTATGAATGTGACGTCTATCAATAAAACCTGTTCGGGAAAGATGAATACACTAATTCTATTTAGCGTAATGCTTTATGCTGTTTTTCATATTTGTGTGTTAGTTTTACCTTCTTGAAAAATAAATGATCGTAACTTACGAATACGGTTCACCCTAATGTGTAAATCTTCCGCGAACAAAAGATTGGGTTTCGGATTGCTCACCCTACAATAGTTGATGAAGAAATTATAGAAATAAAGGGGTCAATAATAGAAGTCGAGTCGAGCAACTCGACTCGACACTTGTCACTGTCGAGTCGAGCAAAATTGCATATTACAGAAGTCGACTGAACCTGATCGAGTCGACAATCGAACTCGACTGTCAACTACAATGTTGAAAATTTTCAAAATGTCAATGAAATATTACACCATTCAGGACTTCCATCAATTTACCTGTGACTTTTGATGTTCGAAGAATAAATGATTACATTTTTCACTCTTGTTCTGTGAATAACGGTAATGATTTTGTCATTCTGAAAACCTTATTGAAAAGCTGTAGTAAAGTTGTGAATTGAAGAATTTCCGGGGAAAGTGATTGCTTAATATGTGGACAAGTGCCGATATCTATTTCGAAGATGATTCAGAAGAGGAATTTTTACTACGCAGGAATATTCGGGACACATCAAACCCGTTATCGTTATCTGACAATGAGTGGCTACTAAATTATCAGGTTTTTGGAATTTAACTCTCGCGGTTGATTTTTTAGCATTTCACATTACTACGGCACTATAAGAGATTTGCGAGTCAAAGTAAAGAAAATTTTGGGGGTATTTATTTTTTTTGGGGGGATATTTTTGTATGTTAAATGGGGGAGATGGTAATATTATGGGGGTAGAGAGGTTTGAAAGGATTTGGGGATGGAGAGAGGGGTTTTTGGGGATTGGGGGTGGTGGAGAAAGCGATCATTTTCTGAAAATAAATTGCCAATAGATCACAATTTTTTTCTGAGCTATCCCCGACATTTTCGTCAAGTTGCATTATTGAAGGAAAGTTGTCTGATTTTAATTTAGTTTTTACGTAAATTAAAGAAGTTCTTTGGACAAGACTTAATTTCAGATTCAGTTTTAGCATTATATTCTGTAAATGCTAAATAAAGTTGCTCGCATATGTCCAAATAGTTTGCTAGATCTTCCCTGCTATTAAATTTATTGTATATTTTATGAGCTTTTTGTTTTTGGTTTTTAAGATTTTTTATATGTCTGTTGTACCAGACTGGATTCCTTGTGTTTCTGAGACGTCTTTTTTTTCTTAACATGTATTTCTTGGGAAAAAATTTCCAATAAAATTTTGTAGAAGATATCTACAGCAGTTTCGATATTTCCTTCATTCCTAAGAATTGTTTGCCAGTTAACACTGTTTAACCTAAGTTTAAAGACTTCCTCGTATTCACAGTCGTTGGGTCTTTGATGTTCATGCATGAACAGAGAATATTCGATTGCTGTGTGAATCGCTTCATTTTTCCACAAGGGAGTGATCCGTGACATTGGTAATTAGGACAGTGATTCCTATTTGATGTGAGTATTTTCATCGTGAAGTGACACCCGCAATAAGACCCAACAAGTCAGTTTTTAGATGATTTGATGGTAGTACGATACAATTGTTACCGGCGGGTAACATTTGTTTAAAATGATGCGTAATTGAGTACGGGAAAGGAGGGTAAACATTATATAGTTTGATCTATTTCCAACGGTCATTTTGGATCGATGCGTTGGGCAGTCGACATACGGTAGATGACGAACAGCTAAAATGGTTGTGTATCTAGTGGGTGGCTGGATGCACTGAATCCGAACGGGGTGGAAATGGAAAAACGCTAGAGGGAGAAAGTTCGTGTCTTCGGGATGATGGTGATGGTGAAAACGAATGCGAGTCAGTGGAGTTCTAGAATCCAACCTATCAAGTGGCTTTAAGAGGTTGCTAAAAAACAACACAATACGAACGGAGAAAAGTACAGCCGAGTTAGGTCGTGGTCAGATCGTTTTGGCGGAACTTGACCCTTACGACTGTTGCTGAGTTTTCAAGCCGCCGAGCCACCGTGCGACCAAAGTATACGGCGATATTCATCGCACTTGGTTGTTGGGGGACAACGCCAAAAAGTCAGCACACACCGGGTTCCCACGAGGGGTCACCGACGGTGGTCCGCTCGTCGCCATCTTCGTGCAACGTCCGATTGCCGCATGGTCATCGTTAAATTTTGAGCCAAATCACGCCTTAGACCGCACTTACGCCCACCTGACGTCACCGTTGGCCGTAATACCGTCCACCCACACCGGCACCAACCTCACGTGCGGTGCACATAGCCAACTGCGCGCCATCGAGTCCATCCTTCACTCCCTCCCGAACGGTCACCGTTGCTAAGAGCCGAAGCCCATACCGGCGCCGTCAGTCACCAGCGTATCCACATCACCATCACTCACACCGTCGTAGCCGCCATTGGCCAGTTCGACGAATAAATAAACTTGTAAAGCCAACCGTGAGTATTCGATAAAGTATAGGTTCCCGTACTCCGAAAATTCCCCCAAGTCCGTACGCCCTGAGACCTGGAATCCAGAAGAGGTCTTGAGTACACAACCCGGAGGCTGCCGTTGGCTCAAGACCAGCAGCCTGGGTTTTTCTGGCGGTTCCCGTCTGGAACTAGGCCAAGAGATTCCAGGGTCAAAAAGGTGGTCTTATACAATATAGAACGATTTAGTTTTGTATAGTCCTAGAAGAGTGAATTAACAATCTGATTTCACTTGGGCTTACATAAACCGTTTTTTTTCTGGTTTTTTTTTCTTTTTTTTTTTTTTATTTTTTTATTATTTTTTGTTCTTTAAAAAAAATGTGGCACAAAAATTCAAAAAAAAAAAACACAGTGTTGGTGTTTATTTAACATTAAAAACAAAAAAAATTTTTTTCTCAAGCAAACATTTTCTTCCATTTATTCAACCATACCAATGCTGTCTTATTTTTCCCATCTTTACACACTTTTAAAATAACTTATTTTTTGTCAAGATTAGCTAATTTATGCTTCATATGACGCAAATAGACCTTATGCACTACGAAACTTTGCTTGAGCTAAATAAATCCCGAATTAATTTTATTGAAGCTAATGACAGCATTCTTCCTTCAAATATTCAACATTAAAAAGCAATGTGGGTATCATAGTTCATGGATTTCTGCCAGAATTTCCTTCTTAACATGAAAATGGCCAGTTGAGGCCCGAAGAAAACCTATTCCGGCAAGAAAGGTCCGAGGAAAAATCATCAGATGGCCACACAACTTTGAGAAATATCTTACTGACGAAATTTCATGAATTTGGATACCCATATTGCCAGGGTTTCCTTCTAAATATATTCGTGGTCAATCTAGGCCCCACGGGAACCTGTTATAGAATTACCGTTCCAGGAAAATGTCGGCATATGGCCCACAATATAATAGAAATAGTTTCTAGGAATTATTCCAAAGATTTTGACATCCATTCCTGGAAATTCAATAGATTTTCCGAAATTGTGTCTCCGTACCGGAGCACAGCCTTGGAAACCCGGATATACTGGAACCAAATAAATTCAAATGGTCATTGATGATAATGTCCCTCATGCGAATGAGTTTTTGAATCTAACAATTCCAAAAGAATTAAAATCGGTCAATAATTACCAGAGTTATAATTATTTTAATTTGATGGTAGCCGCGTACCCTGTCTATAACTTTAGGGGTAAAACAAATTGAAATCTCCCCCTTTGCCCCCCCCCCCCCCCCCCCCCCTTGCTACTATGCGAAATGTTTTTATGCAAAAAGTTGCCTTCTAACTTCTATTAAGATGTCACAGAATTTCAGCTTCCTGTTTTAAAATAAACTATGAAAATTCGTAATGTAAAACATGAAAAGGTACTCGGTACCCTATCGATCACATAAGGTTTAATGAAGAATGCCAAGTCCAAAGTGCGAGCGTTTTACAGAAACTAATATTTTGATTAAAGGGTGTTCCGATCAAAATTTGGTCAAACAGTAATGTGTGTGAGTCGATCAAAGTTTTTAGCTTTTTGAGTCTTCTTAAGGTTCCGCTTGACGATGGCCCAATATTGTTCGATTGGGCGGAGCTCTGGCGTTTTGGGAGGGTTCTTGCCCTTGGGCACCCCTTGAACGTTGTTGGCAGCATGCCACTCCATGGCCTTTTTCCGTAATGGCAAGATGCTAAATCCGGCCAAAATAGAACGGAACAATTGTGTCGCTTCAGGAAAGGCAGTAGACGTTTTTGTAGGCACTCGCTCAGATACATTTCCTGGTTGAAGGTTCCGGTCGCAATGTAAACATTGCTCTTCAAGCCACAGGTACAGATGGCCTGCCACACCAGATATTTCTTCGCGAACTTTGACAGTTTAATGTGCATGAAAATATCTGCCACCTTTCACGGTCCAGTTGCCGTATAAAATTCCTGTCCATGAAGCTGTTTAAAGTCTGCCTTGACGTAAGTTTCATCGTCCTGTACCATGCAATCAAACTTCGTCAGCATCGTCGTGTACAACTTTCGCGATCGTGCTTTGGCCGACGTGTTTTGTTTATCGTCGCGATTTGGAGTCACCACTTTCATGTAAGTCGACAGTCCAGCTCTTGTTTTAGCTCTATTCACGGTTGAAGGCGTCACTCCCAGCTTCTTTGCGACATCTCGGACGGAGAGGTTGTGGTTTCGTTCGAACCAACGGGCAGCTATTTTTGTCGTCGCTGTGGCCTCCAGCATTTCTGACTGTCGACAAACGTTCACCGAACACTTTTAATACGTTGGCAACAGTCGCAACATTCAACAATTTCGCCAACTTGGCGTGTGAGTAGTTTGGATTTGCGCCATGCACGTACAAAATTTTTTATGCGTTGCTTCTCTTCCTTCGACGACATTTTGATAACTGAAGTGCTAGTCGCTAATTCAAAATAGAGGCATGATGCTACACGCACACGTCTTCGAAATGAGGGGTGTGCAAATTTGTTAATGCACGATGAAAGGAAATGCGTCAAGTTTAAGTTGACCAAATTTTGATCGAAACACCTTTTAATATAAACCATGAGATGAAACAAAAGGATATGTTTCTCCAATAAATTGCAAACTGTAGTCAAAATATTCTTTTTTTCACAGTTGCTGACTTCTTTTCGATGCACTTTTTAATGTAAAAATGTGAATTCATTTTGATAACTTTAGCCGATTAACCAATCAATCGAAAGTGTCACAATATTTATCAACTGACCCTTTAAAAGTGATTACAGTTTTTTTTTTTAGGATTACCGTATGTGGTAGCTCGACAGTCTTGAAATGAACAACGTTACATAAGTGCGATACGTTTCGTAGGTGTTAAGGACTGAGCACCGGATATGAAGAGTCAGATCTCACCATAGGTAGATTGGTTGGGGTTTTTTTCTTCTTCCATTGGATAACAGATGAATGGGTCATGGTGAAAGACGCAGTATCGGCGAAGCTTCAATGCCAATGGAAATCAGCCAAGTTTACGGAACATTAAGTTATAAGGTAAATTTATTGGATGCGGTTTTGAATACTTGGGCATGGATTAGAATTTATCGGCTGTGCTTCCGGGCATGTGTGAAAATAGAATGAAGGAAACTTTACTACGGGGATCAGTCCTCTGACCGTTTTAAAAGGGAACAAGAATTGCTTATTGAAAGTTAACTTTAGTTTTCGTTTGAAACTGAACTGTATAAAAAGCACTAATAATTGTTAAATTATTTGAAATTTCATTTGCGTTAACTCACACCTATTGGTTCGTTAGTCAAATGGTTTTTATGAACAGTGTTTGAGCATTCAATAATTAATAAAATTCTGTCGATGAAGCCTGAAGTCCCTGCGTTCCAGCTTCACCGTGATGGGGCTTGTTTGATCCAGTTTCCTAGATATACAGTGCGAGCTAAGGGAGTATAAAACTATTACAATCGATTAAACGATATGGCACCTACGAGTTTTAGTATATTTGGCAACCTTCTCGCATATGTGACACGAAGTACATTTTTCAATTTCCTTGCAATGCCATTACTTCCAAATAATTCATTATTCAAAATTTCGGCTGCTATAGAATTCCCCGAACAGCAACCGGTTGAAATATTGTTCTGCTTAGACCGGGCCAGTGTTATTGTGTAGTTGGTGGGAAACCAAAATGACTAGCGAATGTACCGACCGACATGTTGGTTGTTTACTGACGCGGAGGCTGCTAAAAGAACCAGGAATATTCCTATCACGTACATACCGTCAAAACGATACTCCACACACAACCGCCGTGAATGGGATGATGCGTGGCTTATTCGGCCTGGCTGCGTGCTTTGGTGCGGTTGCCCACCGAGCTGAAGTGCAAAATTGGTGGAGAGTTTTCGCAGGCGTGGTGGTTGATTCGAATTTTAAATTGATGTATGTACATGGAACGCATGTGGTTTCGATTTTTTCTTCTTTTATGTTATTGGAAAAACTTTGAAACGAGACCGGGTGTGTTAGAGGAAATTATGCTTAGGAGAATTGTGCAAACTCATATTTCCCTTTTTTTGTTGTGTGTTGTTTTCTATCAGAATTTTTTTTTGTTCGCTCCTTCCGTCTATTTGTTGATGTTTCTTCCACCAATACAAAATGCGTGGTGCGAGGAAAAATATTTTGATACGTCCTCAGTGGCGAATGGAGATGCCTTCGAACATAAAAAACAGCAGTGATTGGATTTTCGTCTGGAAATGATGAAGGCAACCGAAGAGGATTACATTTTGATGGATATTTGAGTTTTAGGCTTACTTTTTTTTTACTCATGATGAGCTCACATTGGTCCGTTTGGTGCGTTGAAAAAAGAAAGCATTTATCACAGTTTTTTTTTTTTTTCAAATACGACCAAATCGAAAAGATGTTCTTCATTCATATCAAAATGGTGCAGTATGTAGAACTATTGTCTGAAGACGGAGAACATTGCCTTAAAAATGTTTTGGGACTTTTGTTTAATAAAATTTATTACGATTTTTGTTGACGACAACTGGAATCTGCATAGAAATCGATCAAATACTACTTCTGCAGTATAACGTCTGCATAAAAAAAAATATTGTTTTTATCTTTATTTTATGCGGTTTTCCAGCCACCTGACGCTGAACACGCATCGTCAATTATAGTACCCCAAACTTCGACTGCAATATCAGTTATGTTGCAGAAGCCATGGCAAAAGCAGTAAAAAACCATTATTTGATCGAAGCAACCCGTGGGGTACAGCAGATTTGGCATCTAAAAGATTATCACCTTGTTATACGAAGAATATAGCATCGAAAGAAGCCTCTCAAATTAAAAACGACAATCAGAACCATACAAATATAATTAATTTTATTGTTGGACAATAACCCATACTGCACATGTATCGTTGAATTGGCTCTGATGTCATCGCAAGGCAAACTCAATAAAATTAATTGTGTCCATATTCCACTCCACAGTGGTCCAGAATGCGAATTTAGCTGGAAAAATACGTTTTCAGCCTAAGTTTGAAGTTGTCTTCTACAAAGCTGTTTCTGGGAATAAGACCCTTCTTTTGTTACGAATGAAAACTAGGGTTGTCCTCGTTTTCAGAGTAATCGAAAATCTAACTTTTTTATTTGTAGAAATAAAGGCATATATTTTTCAAAACAGATGTAGATGAAACAATTTCAAGCATCTTTAGTTGTACAACTTTTTCTGTAGCTTTTGAAATGACAGAATTAGAGCAATTTATGCTACGAGACATAGGGTGTCCCTATAAAAATCAGTTATGTTGCTCTAACTTTTTATTTCAAATTTTTCAGCAAAGCTGTGTTCCCATTGACTCTAGAACAATAAAAGATACAACTTTTGATGTACTGAAACCGTCGCTATCGTATGTCAAACAGAAGTTATTATGGTTTTTATAAAAAATAGAACTTTTTCAAATGTTGATCTCTCTGATTGGGGCAGACAGAAAAAATACTTCTCAACTGCATTTGGAAGGTTTTATATTATTGCATATTGTATTTGAAAACTGGAGACTTTTTAAAAGGATGAAACACTTTTGAAAAGGGCATAATATGGGCAATGGGCATGTTATGAGAAAATCGTAAAAACTCGCTTACGGTAAAAGATATTAGCAAGATTTGCAAGTCAAAAGTTACATCTTTTTATGTTCCATCTGAGAGACAACTTTGTTGGCAAATTTGAAATAAAAATGTAAGAGCAAAAAACTTGTTTTTTTGTTAGGATACCCTTAGTTATCTAAGGAAATCTGTCCTGATAAAGGTCTGTACCTTCGATATTATTTATGAGTAATTTCACTATTTGATTTTTTTGCTGTTTGATCATAGTAGCTTAACGGTTTTCAACGGGTTTTCAGAAGTGCTGTTTCGTAGTTAGTGTTTGGAAAGAAACACAGTTACTCTAGTTAGAACTTGTTGATGAAATCACACGGTGAATTTAAACGATAGTTGCTGCAAATCAGAGTGATAATTGGCTGCGCGGAAATGTGACATTTGCAGTGAATTCTCCAAAAACATCACGGAAAAGGAAGCTAAAACTATTCTCCAACAACTGCAAAAGAACTCAGCAGAACCGCCTGCCGGAAATAAAATCAAAATTTAACACCGAAAAATTGGGATTGCAAGGGCAGAAGGTCGTCATAATTCTGGAGAGGTATTTGAAAAAATTGCGAAAAATCCAGAATCAGATCCTCAGACTTATGTACATCTGAAACCAGTCATGATACCGCTGAATTAATGTCTCAATGGAGCAGTATTAATCTATACCTACCGTACATCACTATAGAATGAACCATGAATTGCACCAGTTGCTGGGAGAACCTCCCTTTGTGTAAAGTCAGGTTTGCGGTTAGAGGGGTTGTTTTGTACATCACTATAGAAGAAGCAAAAACAACTTTGGCAATGTTTGACATAATAATAAATCCTATAATTACAATAAGTATTCGCATAAAACAGTCTGAGGCAAGTGTTGTGCTACAGAATCTAATTGATCACACTTCGAAGCGCCTAATTGAGTACGCACGTAGATGTTTTTACAGAAATCAGTAAAATTCTACCACATTTTCAACAGCTGAACGTTCGGTAATCCGATTTCACGGATTAAGGTGAAATTTTACAGAGTTCAACAGTTCAGCTGTTGAGAATTCTGTAAAATTTAACAGATTTCTGTAAAAAATCTAAGTGTGTACATCAAGTATTATTTGTGGGTTCTAATGTTTGTTGATATATAAAACTAATTGTTTTATTTGCTGAAATAATGGGATACATTCTTTGGTTAAATTGTAACCAAGCTAATTTCAAGCATTGTTGCCAACAAAACATTTTTGTAGCCGATTTAGAAACCCGATTTAGAACAATTTCCCCTAAACAACTTAGGGTGTCTTACTTAATAGTCTTCTGTCTTATTTATTTTATTTTTTTACTCTTACTTTTTATTTCAAATTTGACCACAAAGTTGTCTCTAAATGGTTTTTAGAAATTAAAAAGATGTAACTTTTGACCTATGAATCTTACCGATATCTTCTACCGTTAGCGAGTTATTTACGATTTTCTCAAAAAAATTACGCCCTTTTCAAATGTGTTTACTCAATTTAAAAAAAATAACCTATCTCCAGTTTTCGATTACAATATGCAATAATATGAAACCTTCCAAATGCAGTTGACAAGTATTTTTTTCTGGCTGCCCCAATCAGAGAGATCAACATTTGAAAAACCATTATAGTTTTGTTTGAGTTACGATAGCGACGGTTTCAGTACATCAAAAATTGTATCTTTTATTGTTCTAGAATCAATGGGAACACAGCTTTGCTGAAAAATTTTAATTAAAAAGTTAGAGCAACATAACTGATTTTTATAGGGACACCTTAGGCCTCGTAGGAAAAATTGCTCTAATTCTGTCATTTCAAAAGCTACAGAAAAAGTTGTGTAACTAAAAATGCTTGAAATTGTTTCATCTACAACTGTTTTGAAAAATATATGCCTTTATTTCTACAAATAAAAAAAATAGATTTTCGATTTTCTGAAAACAAGGAACACCCTAGTTTTCATTCATATCAAAATAAGGACCTTATTATTAAAAACAACTTTGTAAAAGACAACTTTGCTCCAAAACTTCAAACTTAGGCTGAAAACGTATTTTTCCAGCTAAATTCGCATTCTGGACCACTGTGCACTGGTCGACAGTTTTTTTTTTTTTTTTTTTTTTTAAGAAACCTGTATGCATCTATGTTTATTAATTTGTTTTTATTCATAGATGCAGACATTTTTAGCCCGGAATATTAAAGGGTTTAGCTCTATAGCACATCCAACAACCCATTTTAAGAATACCTGTTCATACACGAACATTCTGAGGACATCTTCATATACAATAAGCCCAGCATGAACAGTACTTTGTATCACTTTTATACCTGAACGGCTTTCACACTTCCAGACTTTAAATAAAAATGTTTTAATTCTGGCGCAATTAAGCGTTATAAAAGTGCTATCACAATATAAAAAAAAAAAAAAAAGGAACTGAACAATCTTATCGATGTTTTGTTTCATTTGTATCTTCATTCTTCTGTCCTTTTTGTCCGCATGACTTTTTATTGGTTGTTATCTTCATATTGGTCTGCCTTCAAGATTTTGATTACATACTTTTATTTATCTTCCTTTAGCACTCTTGAAATAATTTTCTATTCCTGATTCTGATTCCTCCTTATTTCGTTTATATTTATTAATCTCTTCTGCCTTTTTTTCAACTTCTCTTTACCATTTCTATCCAGTTTCCTTCTTTAACCTAGGTCTTTGTCGGCTTACCTATATTTTTCAACATACTTTATTTCCTGGGCAACTCTCAATAGAAACCCAATTTGATAGGTTTCAGGTTATTGCAAACCCCAGGTGCTAATTCGTACTACCCGAATCTTTTTAACAGCTATTTATCGTCTAACAGTGTTGATTATTTAATTCTACGGAATGTACTTAAACAAAGATCTCAAGTAAAAATAAGCGTCCCGAAACACAAACAAATGCCACCCGTCAACAGGTGTGTTTGATTGAATTAGTTTTCTCTTCTCATTTCCCTGAACCTTATGTCCTAAAGTCGCTCACATGTGTCGGTCTCCGGGCACTTTCTGGTAGTGTGTTGTTGGCTTAAATTTATCGTTACTTATAAAAAAAATGCTGGGAACTCACGCTGCCTTCAGTAGATATCAAAAAGGTAACTTGGAGGAGGTTTCAGATAATTCAGTCGGTAAGTGTGCGATTTCGATCGAGGGAATTCTCGACATCACTGGGTATGGAGTATCGCTGAGCTCGCCACACAATGAACACATTCATTCGCTGGTGTTGGCATGAAAAGCTCTCAATTAATAATAACCGTGGAAGTGATTCTAGAACCGTTCATTAAAGTCTTATTGGTAGCATGAGTTTTAATTCAAAGGGGTGTCCAATACTCAGTTAGTCAATAAAAAAATACATTTCATGAGATGCCGGACAAGCTGCTACTCGCTATCAAAAAACAAAACAACTTATAATGAAGAGGATTGAAGTCCTCGCATAATCATCATTCTAACGGGTGTCCACTAAATAATGAGAACGAAAAGAATGGGCGGAAAAAAAACCAGGGGTTTAAAATTTTTATTTAAAAATTAATAAATGATATTGTCATATGGTCCGTGGTCCGCCGTGCGGCGCAGCTTAGTCGTTATGCTGGAACATGACCGTTGGACGGCAGCCATATCGATTTTTCGGATGCAGCTTTTGATCCTGTTGGTAAGTTGCTTGGTGTTCGTGGCCTTCCAATTATCCTTGTATACCATGGAGCTCAAAAGACCGAAGAAATCCTCGATAGGACGGCACTGTGGCAAATTTGTCGGATTCCGGTCTTTTGGGACATATGGTATATTTTGGTTCTCCAAAAACGTTAGCGTTTTTTTTGCGTAGTGCGATGATGTCTTGTCCGGCCAAAACACGTATTTGCCATCCGAGTGATGTTGTTTAAGAAATGGGATGAGTATTTTCTGCAAACACTCTCTTTGGTACACCTCCTGGTTGATGACCAAACCGCTTGGTTTGAACCACGGCTTCGATATACCCTTATCGGATATTACGATGTATAACATAACCTTCGATTCAAATTTGTGCTTGAACTTATACATTACTTTTGGAGGAGTAGTAGATTTGTCCTTAGTGTAGAATCGGTCGTTTCTCGGTATCTGAGACTTCGAAAGAGGAAAGTAGCTTTCTACGTCCAGAACGAAAGATTTTCCGCCGTAATTCCGAGTCATCCAGCGGCATTGGGATTTCACGGTTTGAATCTGCTCATCTGTGTACTCTGGGGATCTGGTTTTCTTTCTATACACTATTCCTTCTTTCTTTAGCGTCTTGCAGATGAGTGACTTCGAACAATGGAACTTTCGGGCTGCTTCCCGTTGACTTACCGAATCCTTGTTGTTGAACATGCTGCGCAGCGAGCGGAGCGTTTTCTCATTCATTATTTTCGCTGGACGGCCGCAACCTTTTTTCCGGTTACTCTCATGCATGCCAGGATACGTATACGGTGGATACCGGAACTTTTTCACGACAAAAATGGTCCACCGTGTATTTTTTTCCACGATCTTCGTTCGCTTGAAAGAATTGTACAAGCGCGCGCGCAGTTCTTCCGTTTCGGGAGGGGGCTGGAAGGTGAAGTGGTTGGGGAGAAAAAAGTGTTAGAAAATTTGGGGGAGTGTGAAGAGTTATGATTTAAAGGAATTGGGGGTTTGGGGGGGGGGAATTGTTGGTTATTTGCAATATTTCCAAGAATGGTCCTGATTCCTCTCAGGGAATAAAATGAATTATTAACAGTTATGTGTCCAACAGGGAAATATGTTGCTTTTTTCGATTTCAAAAAATGATATTTCATTAGTAGCTTTCATAGTAGGAAATTGAAACTTTGTGACTTCTCATATCTCGTTATTACTTATCATCTTGGAGGGAAATAATGTGGGCATTACTAGGAGACGCGAGAAGAGGCTTCTGATTTTTTTTAACTACGTAAAAGGCCGACAAGAAAACATTTTAACCCACGAAACTAAAATGACCATTATTTTGGAAACATCCAACCAATTTAGAATTTTTTTGCAGTTTTGGATTCAGAAGCTCAACTTATTTCTCTTAATTGTCTATTATAACCAATGGACATAATCCATCTCCGTAAGAACCGGATTTCTGGAACCGTGTTCCGAAAATGGTATACTTTTAGGAGGAGAGGTTTGGAGAGGGATGTTTATTGGATTAGGATGTGTGATGGCGCAGGTATTTTGATGTGCGGTGTGAGACGAAGTTTGAAAACAAAAAGGTGGAGTTTTTAGTGATATTTTGCTGGCCTGAAACATGGACTTTTTGGGGAAGGGGGGGGAGCGGTGGGAACCCGGAGACTCAACAAAGGGGGAGGGGTATTATATATATTTCAATAGAAAGCCAACAATAATGATACAAAAACTGTAGAATGAATACACATGAGTATCCGTGATTGCCATTTGACAATCCAGTGACTTGATCCTGGAATAGTCACCCCGGAGCAGGTTCCCATGGAGTTAATGAAAAGAACCTATCGTTACAATCAGCTGCAACACGTCATAACAACCCTCATTCTGTGGTAGGAAACAAAAAGTGTGATTGCAATTTTGGTGCAGAAAACAATTGAATCGACGATATCTACTATTCATTTAATTGTGGTGTTGCGATAGTCTTTATCATACTTTTTATGTGATTTTTATTAGGACTGGTACCGACCGTCCGATGTCCTTGCACGAGCCTTGCTAAGCCCTTCCACTAAGCTAAGCCCTTGCTAAGCCCTTCCACTCGACAGTGAAATCCTTCTGTGCCTTGGGCCGAGGTATGAAACTATCACTTGTAAACGCGGGCGAGTTCCTTTAAATATCACTATGAAAAAGTTATTTTTTGACAGATACGCCTATTTCGTCTGCGACTTAATTCAGGAGAAAACGACGCAGTCCTACGCGATCAAGAAGCGTGTGATCTATCCGGACTGCCTCTTTTTGGTTCACTTTAAAAAAGGAACAGTGACGCTCAACGCGCTGCAAGCCATTCGACCGATTCACTCGATTATCGAAGGCTTACCGTGGTGGAAATCGGTATCATATTTTCAGGAACGCTACCCGAAATTGCAATTGCGAGCCTCGTAGCAGCTACTGTGCAAAAGACCACGTAACATCGGACTACCCAGTTGTAACGGATGGAGAATTGGCAGCTAAATGTGCCACCAAGAATCCAATCGTCAGTGCCCAAAGCTCGAAGAATTCAAACGGCGGAAACAAGCGGCCATCTGAAATCAACCCGGACGGAAAACGGAAAGGACTTCAGCCTTCAAAGTAGATGAATTTCCACCGCTCAACTAGGACCAAGAGGCCATACTGGCTCCTCTACCAGTACCGTTGGTCAACAACAATCAACCATACACCCCTCCTCCTCCTCCTCGATTTTTGGGCTACAAACAGCGCAAAACTCAAATCCCAACCATTTGTCCGCGAATGAGCTGATGAAAATGTTCGTAAGCATGACCGGTATCTCCGGAAGTGCCAAAGCGAGCCAGAGGAGATCCAAGTGCTCGGAAAATTCATTATCCAGTATGGTTTCTAAGGCGCAAACTATCTTCTCCTGGAAAATTTGCTCGGTACGAACAAAGAAGAGTTCGTCCGCAAGCACAATATCGAGGTAGGACTGCTAACAGAGACCCACCTCACCCCTGAAAAGCAAAGCACGAAAGGACGTCTGCTGTTCAGTCATGCATAGCATGGGCTGTACATGGTGCAGTTCCTGGAAGAACCAACCTTCATCTCTTCAGCGGGAAATGCTTCAACTTTCGACCTGTTCCTGACGAACATCCGAAAATCGATGTTGGTAGCTATCAACGACCTTATCTCTGACTACCAGCCGGTGATGGCAGAAATATACAACAACAGGACTCCTGCTTCAAGTTACCTTCAGAAAGATTTTTATCGTGTCAACTAGCCACAGTTCGTAAGAGTAGTGGATAGAAACCTACACGAAAATCTGCTGTTTGGCACCACAGAGGACATCGATCGAGCGTTGGAAAGACTCCACAGTGCCATATCTGCAGTGGACAAAGCGTGTGTCTGTCGAGTTCCTTTGAGGGGTAAATTTGTTGCCACAGCCTACTTTTAATAAGATTAAGGAATATTCGTAGACGCCAGTTTTAGAGGAAGAACTGGTGGATTTTGTGCAAAAAACGTCGCGAGTCAATCTGCCGTAGCTTTCAAATCAACATTTCGAATCAAATTCTCCAAAATCCAAACCGATTTCCACTCACATTGCAACAGAGGCAACCAGCAAATTTTCTTCGTCGGTTTTCGAATCCGGTTTGGAAAACATGTACTCGTATTCGGTCATCATGAAATGTTCCAATAACATTCCTCTCGCAGATTGTTGGAACCCAAGATTCAACTTCTCAGCCTAGACCGTCGACATCCACATCAGCCTCGGGGGGAGATCTGTTCTTCTCATTAATGGCAACGCATAAGGAGTGTATCGAATATAAGCTATCCACATACAATTGCGTTGTACGCATGTATTTGTGATGGTTTTTTATGCTCTGAACACTGCATGCTGTGCGTTTGACTGTCAGCTTTCTTTTGTTTACTTGTTTGTGCGGTTCAAATTCTGCGTTTTCAAAATGTCGCGTATTGAAAAGGAAGTAAAAATTAAGGTTCTGGACACATGGCTAAGTGAGAAGGGTATTACTATGCGAAAATTGGCGAAGTGATTTGGAATTCATCATGCGAGTGTTAAAACCTTCATTAATAAGTTTGGAGAACACTATTCTTTGGATGAGCTACCAGGAAGAGGCAGAAAACCCGGTTCTTCCAACCCGAAACTGGAGCAGAAAGTGGTATCTCTAATCATGAAGAACAAATCAATGTCAATACGTGATTTGGCCAAAAAAAGCAGGAACGAGTGTCGGAATGATCCAGCGTATCAAGAGGCGAAACCACCTGAAGACCTACAAGAAGCAGAAAATCTCGAAACAAAGTGCATAACAGAAGAAGCGAGCAGCAACAAGGGCCCGGAAATTGTATTTGCGTCTTTTGCAGCGTCCGGATGCATGCGTTTTGATGGACGATGAGACCTATGTAAAGGAGGACTCAAAAACCCTTCCAGGTCCACAATACTTTACTGCCGTCTTTGGGGAGGATGTGAGCGATGCGG
Source organism: Aedes koreicus (assembly GCA_024533555.2). Classification (NCBI taxonomy): domain Eukaryota; kingdom Metazoa; phylum Arthropoda; class Insecta; order Diptera; family Culicidae; genus Aedes; species Aedes koreicus. Next base: position 23,467 of record JAHHFK020005900.1, read on the forward strand.
ACAGGTCGATTCAAGTGGAGAAATTCGGTCGAAAGGTACTGGTATGGCAAGCAATATGTTCCTGTGGTTTGAAGTCAACCATTTTTTACACTACCGGAACTATAAATGCGGAAATCTATCGATCTGAGTGTCTCCAGAAGAGATTGTTGCCTTTATATAAGAAGCATAGTACACCTCCACTGTTTTGGCCGGATTTTTCGTCGGCTCACTATGCCAAAACCACTCTCAATTGGCTTGCGGAAAAGGGTATAGATTTCGTTGAGAAAAATATCAATCCACCAAATTGCCCTCAGCTTCGACCCATCGAACATTACTGGGCAATCGTGAAGAGGGTCTTCAAGAAGACTGGTAAGGTAGCTGGGAACATGCAGGAGTTCAAAAAAATTTGGGCTCAAGCGTCCAAAAAATGCAATGCAACACTTGTCCGGAACTTGATGAAGAGCATTCGATCCAAAGTTCGAAAATTCGTGAAGGAATAACTTAAATTTCATCCGGTCTTCATTATGTTCAAGTTTAACCTCGTACAATAAAGGATAAATTTTTTGTATGAATAAAATATCGGTTTTCAACATAATTTGAAAGAAAGTTTGTGGATAGCTTATTTTCGATACACTCCATGGGAAGTTTGAGGTGGAGATGTTAGGAAGGGGGGGGGGGGAGAAAAGTGATAAGTTTGTTGTTTTTTCCCCTTTTTAAGATACATCTATCGGCTGGTTACCCGGTACCACAGAAGACCGTCTTCTGATAGTTGTTGGTGGAAGGCTTCCAACCTCGAATGCTTCTTCATGCCGTGGGAACTAAGCCGAAAAAGTTAAGGGGGAAAGGACGAGTGTGTCGCTATGTGCTCTTGGAAAGTGTGGTGGTGTTATAAAAAAGTTATTTGTAAGAGGTCCCCCGGCTTATCACTGCCTAAGTTTGAAGAAGCACGTTGCGTTCCCAACAGCATGTTAAGATACAATTTTAACAGAACTTTACTTTCACCATTCGATTCGGGACGTGGCTAAGAAGGTCGATTATTCCATCTGATTCATCCAGGAGACAATGTAGCGGGCCAGATTTCATATCTTCAAGGTAAGGAAGGCGTATAACCAAACCGATAAACAGAATACGATGGCCAAATCCAGACGAAATGCATCGTAATGGACAACGAGACGTACATTAAGGGCCACATTACGAGTGTCACTTCACGGGTGAAAACGAATCACGGTGAAAAAACTCACGTGTAAATCAAATGGGAGTCACTGTGCTTATTACGGGTGTCACGGGGAAAGTGAGAACCGTAATAAGCCCCTAAAGCGGACGCCAAGCAGATCCCCGGCCTGAAGTTTTTCGTCGGCAAGTCCCGCCTGGATGTTCCGAAGAAGATCCGGTAGAAAAAGGTCGACAAATGTTTCAAGAAGTCGAACATAATGACCGGCACTATCAACGACCAAATATATAACGAAGAATGCCTCCAGAAGCACCTGCTGCTCTTCCTCAAGTCCCACGAAGGTGACAATCTGTTTTGGCCTGATCTGGCATCTTGCCATTACGCGAAACCGGCGATGGAGTGGTAGGAAACCAACGATGTTGTTTTTGTGTCGAAGGAGGCAAATCCACCAAACTCGCTAAAACTTCCGTTACTATTCGGAACGTGATATTCGATTTTTTTTTTAATTCCATTTTCCTCTCAGCAGAATGGTTTGGTAGAGGGTTTCATTAATTTTTTTTTGAGAGTATCTAGCTGGAGCTGCGTGACAGCTTGGTTGTCAAGACTTGACCCTTTCCCTACGTCACTTCTATTACGAACAATACCTTAGAAGCAATAGCCTATGTTGGCCGCTTGAGCACTAGTTGAAGTAATTAGTATTGGACCGTAGTATTTGTCTAAATTTCAGTTTCAATTTTCCCACGATGATGTTTCGTTATGCAGTCGTAAAATAGAAGCTCAAATTAATACCCTATCCTAGATGTCACGAGCTTTGTTTGATAATTTATATGTTTGTAATAATGATGATAGTCCGGGGCAAAGTGCCGTCTAAGTGGGTAGCCCCAGTGCTGAAGTCATCTCCAGGCGTTGAGTAGAACTAGTTTCAAAAAGACAGAAAGCCAAAAGGGGGGGACGGGGGGGGGGGGCTAGTAGATGATAGTCTGGCCCAAGAAGTACTGCAACAAGAGTATGCATAATATTTATTATTCATACAGCGAATGATATTGACAACCCTCAATTTTAATGGTAAGCCTATGTTGGCTATTTACAGCACTGCGGTATCTTCTAATAATAACCCTAAAAGTTTGAATTAGTATGTAATGAGCTATTTAGCTTGGAATGGAACCGAAACCGAATCGAAATGGAATTGAAATGGATGCAAAACGGATTCGAAACGGAACCGAAATAGAACCGAAACCGGAATTGAAATGAAACTACCGTGATTAACCCCCCCCCCCCCCCCTTTCACTTCTAAAGTAAGTCTGATACTAAACCATCACTAAGCGGACCCTCAGCACTGTAGCTGAAATAAACTACATGGAAAGGTTTAATGTACTGCTAATGCTTCCTTAGCGGGCCCTCCGCGTCCTTTCTCTAATGTACATGCTTGTCATCGTCAGTCTAAAGTAACACTTTTCTGTGGCTATGTGCTTCATTTCAAATCGTCAGATATTTACCATGATCAAAACATTCACCCTTTACGAAAATTTTGCGATTACTTTCACTTATTATACCATGGGCAAACAAGGTATTTTGGTTATGCATTGTATGTGTCTAAAACAAATGGATAAACAACAACATAAGTTGCCACGAAAATGAAAAGTGTACTTTTAGTCGTTTCCCTTTGATTGAAAGTAAGAAGTCTAAGAGTGAATTGCGGCCTAGCCCGCCAGTATCACACCTGATGTTAGTGCCTTTATATAAACATTCTACGACGTGGCAGTGAAATAAATGTGCAGAATATGTGATACTTTCACTACTGGTCAAATTCTTGGTCTCACATGCATGTTTAAAGCATGGGATAAGCCCTCTCACCGTCGACAAGGTGAAAATTTGACCCGCGAGAGGGACTTATGTGCAGCGAAAGTCTTTTTGAAAAGTTTTCTTGAATCAAAAATGTCGTTGAGATATTTGAATTCTACCAGTTTCAGTAATGTCTGATGTTACAAGTTCCAGTCTGCTGATGGGACTCATGAGAGAGAAGATTTCTCGTTGTGTCTCTTTATGTTATTTAATTAGTCAGTCAGTGTTACGTTTATATGCTCAAGAGGACGCTTCGTAACTTCTTAAGACTAGTTCTTATGTGCTCTGAAAGTCATCGATGCATACCTCGTCTTACCACGTTTAATTCACTTATCACTTTGTCCGCCTTAGTCAGTTTTTGCCTTCTGCGTTATTTAGTTAAATCCTATAGTTCTATTGTAGAAAAGTTTACGTTTACTTGTCTGTTCATTGCCTCCTTTTTTTTTTTTTGTCAAATCCTAAACTCTAAGTTGTTTAATCGTTTCAAAGCCGTCATGCATGTGTAGCCTAACAATAATTATTTAAGCCTTGCTCAACTATAATATTCACTTTTCGGTGGCAAAGTAAAGCTTCATCACGTCTATTCCATATCTATTATTATAAAATTATCGAGAATGAAGCCATTATAAGATTTTTGTATACCATTGTTACAATGTGTGGTATTTTTATTATGGTTCTTTGAAATGAGACATAACAAAATAAGAAGGTGCCACGTTCCTAGTTTTAATAAAACTTCTACTCAGTGAATCCAACAGTCGATTCCCTACGAATGTCAATAATCTTGAACACATTGTCTTTCAACATATACCTATCTAGCTAGATTTATATTCAAGCGTGGCTACGGCTCACCATGTCAGAGAACGCATAAGAAAGGTATTGCAGCCAAGAGGAAATCCCACATCAATATTACTGAGGAAAGAGCCCCACCAAACTGCAACAGCATAGGACAGGATGTCCGTTGGATCACATGTGTAAAATTAGTGCATCAATGCCAGATATGTGAAGCGGCATTAAATCAAAATAATCAGCATGTGATACCACAACGTCAAACAAGGAGGTAACTAGAAAAAAATAAACCTTTCGGTATTGCATATGACTCACCAAACACTGGTACTGATACAAACCACATGGGAAGGTTTATTCTACTGCAGCAATTGGTGTTTCCTAAGCGGGCCCTTCGCGTCCAATTTCTAATATACCTGCCTGTCATCGTCTGTCTTAAGTAACACTTTAAGTAACACTTTTCTGTGACTATGTGCTTCACTTCGAACAGTCAGATAATTCCTCCGATCAAAACATTCACCCTTTTCGAAAATTTGCAATTACTTTCACTTATTATACCATGAGCAAACTAGGTATTTTGGTTATTCATTCCATAAAACGAATGGATAAACAACAACATAAGTTGCCACAAAAATGAAAAGTGTACTTTTAGTCGTTTCCCTAAGATTAAAAGTAAGAATTCTAGGAATGAATTGCGACATAACTCGCCAGTTTCACATCTGATGTTAGTGCCTTTATATAAACGTTCTACGACGTAGCAGTGAAATAAATGTGCAGAATATGTGATACTTTCACTACTGGTCAAATTATTGGTCTCACATGCTTGTTGTACCCTCTCACCGTCGACAAGGTGAAAAATTTGACCCGTGAGAGGTAGGTAGAGGGTTTCATTAAAATTGTTAATAAATCTATGTCAACCGCATTACCAACTGGTATAAAATATGAAGAGGGACTTCATGCTACAAGGCATATATATCAGCCGAGGAAGTGCGGTTGGGTCGTTAAATCAAGCGCGGTCTGAATCTTTTTCATCACGAGCATTCTAATCCCAACGGGCACTTATTGGATGCAAATTCTAGCTACTGTCGAAAGAAGGAGATGACGTTCGTCGTGGAGCTCAAATACGCAGAGTGAAACCAGGAGGTACAGCGATAATACAACACCAATCAAAATCAAAAGGCGGTAGTAGACTCGGCACCAAACGATACACCGTAATTAAGTAACATAACGATACCTTAGTTCTGTGTGATCCAACGTTCAGCTATGGCGAGAATCAAAACCGTTTAAAACGCAGGATAAGGTACTTGGCTGAAATTTCTCATCGATAGTAACGCATCCATCTTATCTGTCTTAATACGTCCGTTCAGCAGATCAAAACTTCAGAATCTAATCGAAACGATTTAAATAAGACATGGCGAAAAGAGTGAAATGATATTGTTTTACCCATCGCAATAAATTCAATTGGTTTCCAATGTCTTCCAATATCTTTCCTTGAGATACGGTGATATGTTCTTCGTATTCTTATACAGCAAAGCTTCTTCGGATAAAATTAGTCCTTCTTCATCCGAAATCTTTTTGTGAACTAGGAACCCCTTGCTCGTGCTGTCACCGGGATGAAATCAACAAACGATTTGGGCTACTATGTTTTTTTTTTCGTATAGACTCATTAGGTTTTCGTAGGTTATAAGCCATAGGTGATGAAAGCAGGTATTTCAATTTGATTTTTTTTTCTAGAGTGAGAAAGGGGATGTGCGGAGGCAGTCGATATTGTTGTTTGCCATTCTATACTGAATATACACTCTACACCGACTCGACGTCACTGAACTGCAACCGTTTGGTCGCAAGCAACACAGGTGTGCGAGTGTTGAGCAGGTGATTCGAAGTTAGCAATGGCAGTGCAGGCAATGGGTGATTTCTTGGTGGGTTTGGGATTTCACACTAATCGACATTATTTTGGTCTCTACCCTACACGCTACCAAAATGTCATGTAAATTTCTGTCCCCTGAGACCGACAAATGCAAGGGCCCTTTGAGAATAAAAAAAAGTTAAAAAAACAAGAAAAAAAAAAATACTCAAAAACACTCTTCTCACGGTGTGGCATATTCCTGAGTCAGAAGACAAAAATTTCTACACAATTTTTTTCTTCTTCCCCTTTACAAACATGAATTACGTCTCTTGTAAAATTCATAATTTCTAAGTGTGTACAGTATTTTGATTTTGAACAACAAAACTGCTTTTGGGTACTTAAAAATGACGACAGGTGTCAGCACCTTAAACTCTGTATTTTAAGCATTTTGACAAATAAATGGACAATGATTGCTTTGCTACACTTTTTGACAGATCGTTTGTATGCATAGAATTTAGTAGTAGGGGCGATCTCGGCGTAGTGGTTAACATCCATACCTCTCACGCCAAAGTCACGAGTTCGAATCTCACCTCTGGACAGGTTACGAAAATACCCAAAAGAGGTGTTTGGGTTACTACGACGGGAGATGTAGCGGAATTTGGGGCAAGTGTGCCACCTTAAGCGATTCGTTCTGTAACTTACTAAAACCCGTTTGATAAACGCCTGATTTACTTTCAATGCAATTTCTCACTTATTTTTCCACTTATTGTTGCGTCCCAGAAAAAATAAACGCAAAAACAACTATTTTTTAAGCGTTTAAAAAATTGTTAAAAACGACGTACTTTTTTGTGCTATGGGGCAAGACGACCACCTCGATAAAATTAAAGAATTTGATGGAAAAACAAAAAATCTTAACAGGTGTGGCACTTGTATATATCAGGAGTAGTTAAATAGAGCATTTAAATACATTTTTAAGTTTATTGTCATTAGGAGTTACTTTGTACAATCTATTTTACTGAATTTACAAAATTTTCAATTATTACCAAATATTCAATTATTATTATTCAAATTATTTCAAATATTACGTATTGGTCATTTAATACCCTATCAATCCACCCAACACCCCCTCCCCCCCCCAGCCCCCCTAAGAACACTGCATTGTATGATAGCTAATAGTTGAACGGTCCCCAAAAGAGGATGGTGACTCTTTGATGCCATGGGCAGACATAAAGAAGGAGGGGAGGGGGGCGTCGATAGCTAAGGCCGCAAATCAGAGAATTTTTCTGGAATACCACGAATGAAGATTCTGATAAAAAAATATACCTTTTTGCTATATTGGGATGTGTTTTTGGCCCTTTCTTTTCTTTTTTTGGTTATGAGGACTATAATAAATGGAAAAGAATTAAAAATTTTTTGGGGTTGGGGGGGGGTAACCAAGTAACATTGCTATCACCATCCTGCTTTATTAAGTTTTATTAAAGTTTTATGAAAGCCACTTGAAATCAATTTGGTTTTATTATGGCACGAAGAGGTGCAAATAGGTTTCGTATTTTAGTCAGGTTTATGAGAACCTACACAGCTTGTTTACTACGATCTTAAAACATTGTTCCTCAAATTCCTTTTACTCCTATCAAAGGTTTTATTTCGACTTTATGAACTCGTTGAATGCTTTATTAAAATGCCGTTTTAGGACTCATTGATATTATCTTATTATGGTCAGTTGAAAAAGCATTTTAAAACCATTTTGCCTACAGTAAATGCATTAAACGGCAAATTGACATTGAAGGAAGTCACCATAAGACCAAATAGTTTTATAATAGTCATTGCGAAGAAAAATTGGCTTTATGGCAAAACTGTGATTATTTTCCAATCGCCATATTGAAGTATAAGAAATAATTGAAATGTGGAAAAATAAATGCATCAAATTTTCAATGGTATGCAAATAAAGTGTAGATCGTAGACTTATTTCGGCACTTTTTTAGATAGTCTCATCCAATTCCAAGCACTTTTCAGGAAATTCGTGATTAGTTTTTCGAATGTATTTTTTAAAATTTGATTTATGTTGTTGTAAATTCGCATAATTTCCGAGGCGCATTAATTTTCGGCTCTTATCGCGCCAATATTCACCATAAAAACAAATGCGCATATAATTAGGAGCATAATACGCTGTAGAAAACACAATTTGTTTTGGATATTTTGCTATCAAAGAAAATTTCCCGCAACACTAGACCTTTTTTTTACTGTTAAATGAATCAGAAGAGTAGAGAATCGAACAAAGCAGAACAACAAAAACCAACCTCGATTTCACAGTGAAGTTTGACAGCTGTGGCCATTTGGCCGCATTCTGGTTTTCATGGCAGCCAATAGGTTTTATGAAGGTTCTCAAGTGGGCATAACATCTTTCACTAGAACATATTCAAAATCTTTATGTTCTGAAAAAGGTTTTATTAACTTGTTTTAACAACCGTCTAAAGAGTGGGCCATTTTGTACAAATATCGGCTTTAAAGAAGCATAGAGGAGGTGTTGGTAGACAAAACAGTTTTGAATGTAGTTTTACCAACAAAGCCGGGAGAAGTGTTATACGGCTGGAATAACACTAAAATTGTTACTTGGGTATATAATAGTTCGAAAGTACAGTTGAAGCTCTTTTAATAGAACATAACCAATTCAGCGGTGGAATCCGATAATTCTGGGAGGAAGATACGGAACATGTTTCTACATTTTAAAAATAAAATATTAAAAAAAAATTTAAAAAATTTTTTTTTTTTTTTTTTTTAAAAAAAAAAAAAAAAAAAAAAAAAAAAAAGAAGCAATAACAAAACAAACAGTTCCAATTTCATACTTATTTCAAATAAAAGTCAAGCCTCCTTCAGATGGTTACAGATTAGTGGGAGCACGTTGGACGTTCATCTTTGTAACAATCGTTTCCATGTTCAGATGGCTTGAAATTTTTCCACACAGATCACACAGGAAATCTTCCAATGAGTTGTCATCAGTTATACGTTTGCGTTTCGCAGGCTGCTTCGTATTTGATTTTTGACGTCTCTTGTTAGTTTTTCTTGATATTTTCTATATCCTTCGATAACTGAGCCTCCTTCAAATGAAAAAAAGCGGGACATGGGTATTTATGGCGAAACTATTAGGTGTGGCCCATTGATGTCTTCTATAATGTTTCTACATTTTTTGAGTACTTTATTTTAGTGTTAACCAATTTGAAGCTAAACTTAACGTTAATTTACTCAGCAGCTGATACCCTTTAAAATGATGTACAAACTAAAGGAGGTCCAAGAGGGCATCTAAAAAATCTTAAAAAAAGTAACTAAGCTTCTTATTATATTATGTTGCATTTATTGTGATATTTTCACTTTTTTTTTATTATATTCAAATATGCTTCATTATCTAATAAAGTGGCATTTTTTTCTTTTAAACGTTAATCAGTATAGCACGTCTAAATATTTATTCAAAAAGACGAAAAAATCACAATAAATACAACATAATATAATAAGAAGCTAAGTTACTGTTTTTTTAATTTGTTAGGTGCCCTCTTGGACCCTCCTTTAGTTTGTATATCATTTTAAAGGGTATCAGTTGCTGAGAAAATTAACGTTAAGTTTAGCTGCTAATACCTGCTTACCTGTAATCTACACATCCTCGAAGATAGGTTGAAAAATGTATTAATACTGACGTCAGTCTTTTAAATAAAGAGATAATGATTAGCAGGCTTCTACAAAAAAGTGTATTTTTAAAATATCAAAAACTTTGTAGAACATTGAAAAAATAGAAAAACTCAAATAAAAAAGTTATGGTAAAAAAACGAGTTTTAAGGGGGTATTACATTTTTCATTCCTTTTTCACCCTACAATTTTGTTAAGAGATTAGTTAAGAGATAGCTAGTTTTTGTCTTCTACAAAGTTTCATGAAATAACCTAATTCACAATGTCTTCATACATGGTCATCGATTTGAACCAGAAATAAAAAAGTTAGTTTTTTTATCAAGGTGTATATACCCCTTAAATCAAATTTGTTAACACAAAAATAAAATACTTAAAACATGGAGAAACATTAGATAAGAAATCAATGGGCCACACCTAATAGTTTTGCGTTAAATACCCACTTTTTTTTTCATTTCATCCCACTGTGCGCCGTCAGGATTTTGTCGGAGTCTTTGTCTATGGATCCGCAAGCTTCAATGTCACCACCAGTTCCATCATGATCACTTGTTCCGCTGAAGTCAGTCGGGATGCTGCACGTAAGGTCAATGTCCGTAACATCAACAGGTGCAAAAAGATCGTCAGTGAATACACGCCCAGTCCCGGGAACCAGTCCCGTCTTAGCGAATCCTTCTTCTTCTTCTTTAGCATTTCAAGCTTATTGCTTTCACAATTAGCTTATTGCTTGCTCTCAACTTAGTGTTCTAAATGCACTTCCACAGTTATTAATTGAGAGCTTTCGATGCCAGGTACCATTTTTGCATTAGTATGATTGTGTGGCAAGTATAATCATACGCTATGCCCAGGGAGTCGAGAAATTCCTAGATCAAACCGGGAATCGAACCCAGCCACCTCCAGCATGGTGTTGCTTTGTAGCTGCGCCTTTACCGACTGAGCTAAGGGAGGACCCTAGTCTTAGCGAATCCGTTGATTGCGATTGATGCGTTACATGTTTTGATGTAAGCCTTTCCAAAAAGTTCACTCAGTTCATTTACGGTAACGACCTTGCCTGGATTCGTATTCGTCGATTGCCCTGGACAGATGCGTCCTCAGCGGTCCCATAATGGTTACGTCCAAAGGTTGCATCCGATAACTGCAGTGCGGCGGGAAGCTGATTACAGTTACGTGATTCCGGCTTGCCTTTTCCAAAAACGCCATGTTTTTGGTATGTGAGCTGTGTTCATCAAGCAGCAACAAAATTGGACTCGATTCTGTTGGTCGAGTTTGTTCCAGGAGGTGATCGAAAAAATTGTCGAAATCAAAGGCCTTCATCCACCCAGTTGTATTGCAACAACACAACGTTTCCGGTGGAGCACCCTTCTTCAAGCGCTCCGTCATTCTTGCTCTCGCAGCATCGGTGGGACGAAAATTCCGTTCGCTGACTTGGCCACGCAGGTCGTTGCCATAACTCCGTGCTCCGCTGATGTGATTCCACCAACTTTCTTTCCAGCACTCGTGCCTTCTTGGTTTGAACCTGGTTTGTAAATATATAAAATTAAACAAAAATAGCTTCATAATTTTTGGAAACCGTAAAACCAATCCCAACCGGCCAGTTCCTTGTCTCGATTGAATGGATGGTTTATGTTGTTCGGCTCTGCTAGCTCAAAAGCAAGGCTGCGTACAGGGTGCGGTAGAAAATAATGCGAAAATATTCAAACTTGAGTATTGGGTTAATTCGTGTAGCTAGTGACTAATTTCTGTCGAAAGTGTATTTGTTTATGTTTACTTTCAAGTGCTGCATCCAAACATTCTATTTGTTTTATTGCAAATTCGTCAAAATGTTCGCGAAAGAAGTGATCACCAGTTTGTTGCTCGCCCAGAAGAAGCCGAAAGAGATTGCCAAGGTGGTAGGGTGCCATTTGGCAACAGTTTACCGCATAAAAAAGTCCCTGCAGGATGGTCCTAAGCAGCGGAAGCCGGGAAGCGGACGTCCGCGCTTTGCACGCACGCCGAACGGTATCAAATCGGTCCGTGCAAAAATTGCTCGCAACCCGGTGCGTTCCATAAGAAAACTTGCAAAGGAAGCCAATATTTCGTAGAAATCCATGCGGAGAATCATCAAAAAAGACCTGCATGCATCTTCCAGAGCCAGAGTTAAACGCCACTTGATTACGGACCGGGTCAATGAACTACGAGTGACTCGTTCCAAGAGATTGCTTTCCTTGTTGAAGAAGGAAAAAATGATAATCCTGTTCTCCGACGAAAAGCTTTTCAGCATCGATGCTGTGGCCAACAGCCGCACGGACCGGTTCATTTCACCGCAGAAAATGGAGAACGTTCCGCAAAAGGTGAAATTCAAATTTCAAATCAAACATCCGGTTGGTGTCATGATGTTTGGCTTGGTGGCGTCTAACGGTTTGAAAATGCCGCCTGTTTTCATTGATGCTGGAGTTAAAATCAATACCGAAGTGCATATCGGTATTTAAAGGACCAAGTGCTTCCCTGGGTGAAGGCCAACTTCTCCGAGGACCAAAACGTTGTCCTACAGCAGGATGGAGCGCCGTTTCACACGTCCAATCGAACCCAACAATGGTTGAACGATAACATGAAGTTTTGGCCGAAGGATTTGTGGCCCCCTAGCAGTCCAGATCTTAATCCGTTGGATTATTCGATTTGGGCATATGTTGAAGCACGAGCCTGCAAAACATCACACCCTAGTGTGAAAACCCTGAAGGCAACCATAACACGCACATGACAGTCAATGTCGGAGGACTACGTCCGAAAGGCATGCTCTGGCTTCCGGCGTTGGCTCGAGGATGTTATTTATAAAAATGGAGGACACATTGAATAAATTTGTTTAAAAGGACTTTATAAAGATAACTGCACTCGAAAATGTTGATATTATTGCTTGAATTATTTGAAAATGGGATTTGAAAGAAATAGAACAAATTTTCGCATTATTTTCTGCCGCACCCTGTACATCACGAGGGGCAATTCCGTAACATCGTTTTTCAAGCTCCAAAATGTGGTTTACCAATTCTGCCTCTTGCTGTGCAAGAGTCTCATAACGAACCAAACATAGTTCCAAACTGGCGATGGGAGTTGTCTTGTTTAGTTTTCCCTGGAACTTCATGTTCCTGCGCGGCTCGTTTCACCGACGTGCCCTTTCAATCACGGACCGCACTGCCGCTTCCATCCTGGCCGCTGGCTAAATTTTTCGGGACGAAATCCGCTTATATTTACGCACCATCCTGCTTCACCGTGAACTCAACAACATTATTTACGATTTGGACAGCTTCACTCTGAAGAATAATAGCGAATACAGGGGTGGTACTCTTGCCCCAAATAGTGGTGCCACTTTTGCCCCAAAAGTTAACTTTTTTTTTAATATGGATTTTTCCGTGAAAATAAATTGATTTTTTGGCTGACCCCACGAACCAATTTCTGTGTTACTCAGCTTTGCGGTGTGTCACATACCTTCTCGATTTTTTGTTTCTTTGTGTTTTGACAGCTTATTTGATTTGGTGGAAATATTATAAGATTACACTCAATTTTGTTGCGCAGCATAAAATAGATGAAAAAAAATGTGAAAAATTGACTATTCTATATGAAATTCGGTACACTATATCTTGTAAGAGGAATAAACTAATCTGTGTACTCATTTGGTCATTTAATTAAATTTTTACTGAAAAAATGCCAGGTGGCTCATTTGCCCCTATGTCACACTTGCCCCAAATTCCGTTACCAGCCCGAGGCTGAAAATCTCGAAAATCAAGAAATCAAAAGATTAGTAGGGACGTTTTACTAGTTGTAGAAAATGTACATGCATAGCGTTTGAAAAACCTTTGTAGGCGTCAAGATTGGATACATCAACAAGCCATTGCATTATTAAATAGAATATTCCCACAATTAACATTTCTTATAGAGTAATCTTCGTTTGAATTCACATTCATGAATCGACCTCAAATTAGTGCAACCTAATTGACACCCCGGAGGGCTTTTCTCGGTGCAGCTCGGTCTTCCATTCAGGAAATGCAAATTTGCACCGGAACCAATATAGTTTATGATAATTAAATTCTTATCTACCCTATCCTATTCGTTCCTCCCTGCTGATCGGTGCTTGATTGCTCAGCTTGCACAAACTTGCTCCTTTCAAGTGGATGTCCGACTGGGATCGGTGTCTTCTTCTACTCAACACAGCTGCCCCTACTTTTCTTGACTCTCATTAACGACACCAGACGAATGCGCAAAAGTGTCACAACCCGTGTAGTAATATTTTTATTGACGTGATATGAATTATAACCTCTTATAGAGCAGATGTTCTTGAATTAATCTCATCACTTGCAATTTATCCTACTCAAAATAAATGGGTTGACGCGTGAGTGGAACAGTTTGTCTTAGTTATTAAATGTAGTCAGACGTCATTTCGAAAAGAAGCTCTCCAATCTCTTGATTAAGCGTAGGATGCATATAGGAACATTTGATTGATATGGGAATAGTTATCCTTCGCTTCTCGCAATCAAGCGTTGGTATCAATATCATAGTTTGGGAAGAATTAAATAATTTTCTTCTAGTCGGGAAGCGCTACGTGCAAATTGCAGTTCGAAAATCAAATTAAACTCATTATGGTTCATTATAATTAGATTCTAAAATCAAACACCCCTCGGGATTGGCTATAGCTTTCTGATAAAGTCGAGCTCCTCAGTGGACTTGCCATCACACGCGATTCTAACTCATTGGTGAACAAGTTAAAAGTGATACGATTGCTTCGTACGAATTGAAATGATTGAGAGGCGTGCTTTGGATTCTTTTGTTTCAAATGGTATGATAGGAATGATTCATTGAAGAGGTTGTAAACAAAACAAAGTCACCTTTTTTTTTTTTTTTGTGGGGGTTCGGGGGGGGGCGGGGGGGGGGGAGAGGGGAGCTCGGGGGAGGATTGGAAAAAAAGGGGGGGGGGGAAGAACGGGGGGGGGGCAAGAGCAGGAGCCACACAAAACAGAAAAAAAAAAAAAAAAAAAAACAAAGTCACTAGAAAATGAGAAGAGAGATTAGTAGTTTCCATTCAATTCCAATTACCTTTAGCTTATCTTGAAAGATACGTGTATTTCGTTATACAATGTGATTAGATTATCAAGATAAGCAATAAAGGTAGTTGGAATTATTTGGGAATTACTAATCTTTCTTCTCATTTTCAAGTTACAGGTATTCCACTTATAAGCTCGCACTCACAAGGATTCAGAACAAAATCAGTTTAACGAAATAACAATAGGTTAACCTTACCTTATTGGCGATGCTTATTTGCTTAAGATAAGAGATTACACGAGATTTAAACATCATGATGATATGATGATATGGACTACCACGCATTGTAGAACGTTATTTGTTATGCGATGCTGATTTGATTTTCAACATTTCAGCGGTACATTTTCAATTGTTTTGAATTTTTTTAGAAAAGGTTGAGTGGATTGATAGGCAAAATTCCTTACACGTATCGTCGAGGATAAACATAATCTTCTTCCAACAACAAGATTGATCGTTTGCTGAAAAAATCGAACTATCTAACATGAAATTGTCCGAATGGGTGGAGAGAAGAGCTTGTCCTCTATTCACAAAAAGTTAGAAATGGGGGAGTTGGAATTCATCCAACCCCCTATGCATTCTGCTTCAATCGGGTGCTCTGATGGTCCCTCCCATTCCCGAGTATCAGCATGAAGTATTCATATAATTACGTATATGTTTGTATATGAGAAAAATACTGAATGCATGCGTATCTATTGTTATGATTGTTATTTTGGTATTCTCCCATACACAGAGTAACGATCTATGATGATGTTGTTTAGGAAGAAAATAATTTCTCATCACCATGAGGCTCCAGGAGTGGACAGTAACTTTTTGTTAGAACAAAGATGTGAAAAAAAAGTATTGATAGGTCCGTTAGAGCACGGCAAACTGTGAAAATTGAATATAATTAGTTTGAAATTGAGCATATGGCACTTGTAAAGCATTATTTCTAAGCAAGTACATAATCCAATGCGGGGTAGGTCAAGGCAGAAACGAATCGGCAACCTTGACTGGAAAAAGAATGTGTGTTTGATCGTGCTCACATACTACCAGTAGCTTTTAGAAGTCGTTTTATCGATATATCTGTTCATATTGCCAAATGCGTTAGAGAGAGAGCGAAGAGACTATCTCAAACCTTGGGTTTATTCTTAGGATTCAACGTCGGTTTTACCTTGTCTATTCAGTATTTTTAACAGGGTCTTTTTTTGCCGGCGTGTAAGAATAATTAATTATTTCTTAAAACTAGTTCTTATCTATAGAGGGAATTGATCATTGCAATTGAAGATTGCAATGATGTTTGTCTAAAATAATGAATTATTTTGTTGGACGTTTGTCTCAACGTTTGAAATTCTATGTAATTCAGTAGTACTGAACCAGGGTGGCAGCTTCGAAATCATTTTCAGAACTTTGAAGTTCTTTTTCTTAGTAGCACAACAACTAGACCATATTGGCACAGCATAAAGCATGACCGGTCTAAAAATTTGTTTGAATGTTAGAAGTTTGCTCTTCAAACAAAGTTTGGATTTTCTGTTTATAACAGGACACATTTTACATTTTATATATTTATTACATTTGGCTTGAATGCCCTCAATGTGATCTTTAAAAGTTAATTTTTGATCAAGTATCAGTCCAAGATATTTTACGTGATTTGACCAAGAAATTGGAACTCCGTTCTCTGCATCCCTCTTAATTATGTGTTTGACTAACTGTTATGCTATGCTGATATGATTTTCAACATTTAAGCGGTACATCCTCAATTGTTTTTAATTTCTGATTTTTTAGTACAATTATTCTTCCGTTTGTATTCCATAACAAAAACTGCCATTTCGCTTTTAACAAGTGTAGGGTTTGATTTGAATATGTTTGTTTATGTTTGTTAAAATGGTACTCAATTCATATTTTAGTATTTTTGTATTTTGAAATAAACCCCCATGTGCGTGGCCCCAACAGCATCCCTAATGTTGGTTTTTGTCGGTCCTCAAACTCGATATTTTTATATGTTTTTGTATTCTGCTGAAATAAACCATCCACACTCGTGAGGTATAGTATCCTTACTGTTGGTTTTAAGTCGATATATTTAACCGTCTTTAATTGGAATCTCGATAGCGCATTTCTTGCATGTTATGTGATGTAAAATTTATAAGGTGTGCATAACACATTGTGTGTATAGTCCTGAAAAAATGTGTAGGCTGATTTTTTCCAAGAGGGTACATGCTTTCAACACTGTCATTCCAACTAAAACACAATGGATGATTCTGTGCAAATGAATGTTATCATCTCTCGTCTCCGAACATTATCATCTGGTGATCCTTCTGGATCGTATTTGCACAGCCACTGAATCAATAAAGAGTGTATCACAGGTAGGCAGATCTGTTGTCCATTCGACTTGCGTGGTGGAATGAAGTAATCAACAAAACGTCTAATCCTGTTCACTCACTAAATCCCAGCGTATGATGACTTTACCAGTACATTTATCGATGTGGTTGTTTCAAGCAAGGATAGCAATAAATCATTTTCGCCGATTTTTTTCGGTCGTCACTAACTCTGTTATAAGTTATATGTTAGTTCTAAGAAAGGAAAAATAGCGTGGGAATACAAACAAGCGAAATGTTGGAATAAGTGACTAAATGGTGACTGTCGTGATTTCCGGCTTTGTGGCCGGGTGTTCTGACGAATTTGTTTTCTTCCATTGACACAACGGGGATGGACGCTCGTTCTTTCGGACACCACTGTTGTTGCTGCTGATCCTGTTCGGAGGATGGATGCTCGTTCTTTCGGACACCACTGTTCTTTCGGACACCACTGTTCTTTCGGACACCACTGTTGTTGCTGCTGCTGCTGCTGCTGCTGCTGATCCTGTTCGGAGGATTGACGCTCGTTCTTTCGGACACCACTGTTGTTGCTGCTGCTGATCCTGTTCGGAGGATTGACGCTCGTTCTTTAGGACACCACTGTTGTTGCTGATGCTGCTGCTGCTGCTGATCCTGTTCTGAGGATTGACGCTCGTTCTTTCGGACACCACTGTTGCTGCTGCTGCTGATTCTGTTCAGAGGATGGACGCTCGTTCTTTCGGACACCACTGTTGTTGCTGCTGCTGCTGCTGATCCTGTTCGGAGGATGGACGCTCGTTCTTTCGGACACCACAGTTACTGTTGTTGCTGCTGCTTCTGATAACAATC
The DNA here is from genome assembly GCA_024533555.2 of Aedes koreicus. Taxonomy (NCBI): domain Eukaryota; kingdom Metazoa; phylum Arthropoda; class Insecta; order Diptera; family Culicidae; genus Aedes; species Aedes koreicus. The sequence goes on from JAHHFK020005900.1 coordinate 40,982, forward strand.
GTTCGCAACGACATTGGAATGTTGAATGTTGAATTGTCGTGATTTCCGGCTTTGTGGCCGGATATTCTGACGAATTTGTTTTCTTCCATTGACACAACACCGTTGGGATGCACCAATTCGCTTCGCCACCACAATGATCCTGGTAGAGGGATGGACGCTCGTTCTTTCGGACAGCGCTGTTGTTGCTGCTGATCCTGTTCGGAGGATGGACGCTTGTTCTTTCGAACACCGCTGTTGTTGCTGCTGCTGCTGCTGCTGCTGATCCTGTTCGGAGGATTGACGCTCGTTCTTTCGGACACCACTGTTGCTGCTGCTGCTGATCCTGTTCGGAGGATGGACGCTCGTTCTTTCGGACACCACAGTTACTGTTGTTGCTGCTGCTTCTGATAACAACCGTTCGCTACGACATCGGAATGTTGAATGAGCAACCAGGTCGAACTCAAACTCTTATATACCGGTGAAGCCCGCTCTTTCAAGCGATTGTTCACCACAGTTATCAATCGCTGAGAGTTTGGAACGAGCGAGATATAAAAGCAAGAGAGAACTATACTGAGAGAACGGAGTGTGACAGACTTGAGGAAAGCGTTTCTTCGACAATATTATGGTTTTTAATAAACGATACTTTTTGGAATTATTTATAAGCTTTTTATGTTTATTTATTTTCATTAACACATCTCTACAGTGACGATACGAAAGAGAAGTCAAACAGCTAACATTTGATTCATAATAAGAAAAGATGGAACCAATATACAGATGGTTTCATTAAATAATATTCAGCCAATTAAATAATATTCCACCAATTTGCCACTACTATAAGATAAGTATAAGGTCAATGTTTTTGAAAATTATGTAAAATGCAAATTTATTACCAATTTAAAACACATTTTCATTATAATTCACAGTTACGCTATTTTGAACTTTCGCCACTCAGATACGTCGTGCTTGATACGTTGTAAAACATGCTTATTATTACTTATGCGAGCTACGTCCTCACAAAAAGTTATGCTTGAAGTGCATGAAAACAGACTAAGGTTAATACTCAAATTACAGTTTAGCTTTGATACAACGGGCGTGTATAGTTTTTCCTCCCAGAAAGATATAAAAGGAACAAAGTAAATGGGAAGATGGTAATTGTACATTGGTAAGATGAGATGAAGGTACCAACTTTCCATTTAAATGTAATGATTTATTTAAACGCACTTTAAATTAGTTTTTTGACGTAGGACTTACGTCTCTCTTTTCTATTCCTGTATAGGGGCGTCGTTCTAAAATTTCTGAAATCGCAAGCGTTACGCGGGTTTGGAGACTTTGAACGATAATATCTTCTCTCTGGCCCACAGAAATTTTAAAATTAGTATTTCATTCGCAAGGTAGAACATCAAAGCTGAATTCCTGTTGCTGTTGTTCAACTGCAGCCTGTCATCCGCAACGACGAGGAGCTGAACAAACTTTTCTCCGGTGTGACCATTTCAGTGGTGTCCTGCAGCCCAAGAAGACTGAAGAAAACTTCAACCGCAAACCATGTTATCAACTAAAATCCGTCCTTTTCAGGACGATCAAATCAAGTTGCTAACTAAAGAGTATGTTTGATAGAAATTTCGCTTGAGCTCATCGAAATGTTCATTACCACGCACCGGCTCAACATGGCGTTGCTTAAAATGCCGCGTCCCGGAGAAAATGGCCAAATCAATCGCCCACATCATCTTCGTGGCGTCGTCCGTCGTTCAAGCGGTCGCCATGAAGTTGAGGGTTCGATTTCCGCTCCAGCCTGTGGAACTTTGTGCAAAACGATAATGTCTAAACTGGTCTACTTGGTGTTAGGTTAAGTTGTTCGTAATTCGCTCTCCACCTAAATTAAGAAAGTAAGATTGTAATACAATTTCGCATGATTTTGTTCCATTTCTCGCTGTTTTAACTTGGATGAAAAATCTAACATTAGTTGTGGGCAAAAAAGCAACAGCAATTTGCAATGAAAAATTGAGCGTGTGCAGTGATATTTAGTTGATGAGTAAGAGATGAGTGTCCGAAAGTCAGATGGCTCACAAAACTATAAGGGCCGATTCATAAACCACGTAGACTTATTTTTGAAAATCTCAGCCCCTCCCCCCTCGTAGACTTTTCCTCATATTGATATGTTGGTGATGATTGAATAAGGATCCTACAGCGATAAATTTGTTTCAATCTATTTTTGCTTGCCAGTCGCTTGCACACACTTGCATGGCTTCATTTGTACCATTAAACGCTTTGTGGATCAAAATGGGCAAAATAGCTTTTTCTGAATTATGCGGATTTCTCAAGATATGATTGCAAAACTGCAATTGCATTTTTTGCCACCTTTTCAACTTTTCGGTGTATGTTCAATCAGTCTGTACAATCTCGCGTTGAAGACGGTGTAAATGCCTATTTTAATCGTAGTATCACGTGCCGCCAAACACTCAGGCTGTCCTGCACCCCAAGAAAACTGATAAGAACATTTCAATCGCGAACCATGTTCCCTCCGTAAACACAGGATCCATTTCACACTTACAAGCACGTTGGACATTTTAGCGCCAACATTTGATTAGGGGAATCTGCTTTTGTAAACAAACACTTTGTCTGCTAATTTATCGGAAGTTGAATACTATTCCTTCAAATTGAATATATCAGCGGATAGAAATAGAGCTGATCTTCCCCTTAGAGAGTGCTTAATTTGTATTTGTGACGTTTTGTTAGAGAAATTTTGTTTATTTTTTTTTGGGTTTTTCTTTTTTTTTTTTTGGGGGTGTTTTTTGTTTTTTTTTTTTTTTTTTTTTTTTTTGTTTGTCTTTTCTTTTTTTTTTTTTTTTTTTTTTTTTTTACATAAAGTGTGGCCCATTTAGTATTGGAACAAACAGTTTTGATTCTTACAGCGACCCTTGTGGTCGGATTATGACATCTTATGTGTTGTTATAGGGAACAATAGCAACATCAGAAGTTTTTTTTCGCGGTGCAGTTCGAACGTGTTTCAGAGAAATACAAAATGGAAGAAGAAAGATGAATAACAATTGTGCGCAATCATTTGGAAAACCCTTCGTGGTCTGGGCTGGGTTTTCCCCGACATACCGTGTTGCGTGTTTTGAAAAAGTACAGAGAAAGTTTGTCGACGGATCGCAAGCCGCAAGGCAAGCGTCAGGCGGGTTTCTGTGAACCGTCAACTGCAGAACAAAGTCAAGAACATTAAGGCAAACCCCAACATCTCAGACCGCGATTTGGCCAAAAGGTTTCGCGCCGCATGCAGTACTGTGCAACAAATTCGTCTCCGGGAAGGCTTCAAGTCATACCGTGCCTGTAGACAACCAAATAGGGAGCAAAAGCAGGACAATGTGGCCAGAATCCGTGCCAGAAAACTGTATGATCAGGTATTGACAAAATTCAATGACTGTCTCCTTATGGATGATCAAACCTATGTAAAGGTTGATTTTAAATAGCTACCGGGACAAACAATTTACTTGGTTACGGCTCGGGGAGATGTTCCAGCCAAATTAATGTTTATGTTTGTTGATAAATTTGCACGTAAATACTTGATTTGGCAAGACATCTGATGCTGCGGTAGGAACACCAAGGTTTTCCTCACTGATAAGACATTTAATTCAGAGCTGTACAGAATGGAATGCCTCCAAAATCGAATATTGCCATTCATCTGATCTCACAATAAACCTTTCATGTTTTGGCCAGATCTTGCAAGCTGTCATTACAGTAAAACAGTGCTACAGTGGTATGAAACTAACGGGATTCAGTTTATACCGAATGAACTCAACCCACCAAACTGTTCCCGGCTCAGACCGATAGAGAGATTTTGGGCTAATGTGAAGAGGAAGCTGAAGGTGAAAGGCAGTGTCGTCAAAAGCATCGATGAATTGAGAACCAAGTGGAATAAAATTTCCAAAACGATGGATGAGAATAATGTGCGCCGGTTGATGAAAAGTATTCCGGGAAAAGACTGCAAATTTCTTCGAAATCGAGATGATTAATTTTTTTTTTGTATTTTTCCTCTAAAGTTCACATAAAGTTAAACATTTCAGTTAAAAACAGAAAACTATTTTGTTAATGTATATCCGAAATATGCGCAATATTTTATTTCCCAATTCTAACTGGGCCCCACCACAGAGAAGTAAATTATATTTCATTTTTTCATTTAAACTGTTTCAATCTAGCCAGAAAAAAAGTCAGATCAATTTTCAAGATAATCCTCTAGTTTTCTCCATAAAGCGATTTGTTTTTTTGTATTAAACCAATGAGGAACAATTTTTATTCAATTTTTAGTCAGCATTACTCAAATATGAGTAAGGTTCATTGGTCGTGCGTAAAGCAGTAAGGTGCGAAAAATAAACAAACATGGTTGCCGTGATCAAATAGCAAGTGGCAACAACCCGAGAGATGGCAGTAGTGTTTCAACGTATTTTAGTTTGAATCCTTACACAAGTTTCGTTGTAAAATATATTCTAGCTTAGATGTCTGTTCTCTGTGGCCACACCTTACTGCCCTATGTATTCCGAAATTTTATAGAAAAAATACATTCGATCCCTCTGTATTTCGTAATAATTGATAGTTTGGTTTCTTATTGAGAAATATTAGACTAGTTTTGTTTTTTATTTTTCAATAAGGGTCACTCTGTCTAAATTTGAATTTAAGAATCAACCTGAGTTATTCTAAAATACAAATTTTTTCAAGATATTGGAGAAATTATATAATTAATGAAAAAGTTAGAACTGGTATTTAAAATTCAGCTGGTATTAAAAAATATCAAACACAATTGTTTTTCATTGTTTTGATGGTTTGTAGAGAAGATGCTTCAACATACATTTTTTTTTCTTACAATTATTCAACTTATTTACATAACACATCCAAAAGTCAGCGATGTTGTCCGAGGCCATCTATGCGTTTTTATGAGTATTAACTAACATTAATCAATCAAATTGGGTGGTTCCTATTGAGCTGAAGGATAAAATATTTTCGGATACAATTTAACTGTTTTGAAAATAGTGAAAGATTGGTTTGAGATTTACTTCGTACACTTTTTTATCTTGATTTGTTTTTAATTTTTTTTTTTTGCAATAACCCTAAAGAAAAATGTTGGCTAAGAACTTGTGAACATTTCCTAGGAACGGTTATTTTTTGTTCAGAATTATTACTCTACTAAATGAAACAGATGAACGATCATTACAATTCAAGTAATGGCGTCAAGCTGATCGGTGTATTTTGGATCTAGTTAAAGTAGCACTACAGGAGTTTGTGGACATATTTTTGGAAAAAAATATGTGGTCTATTACCACACACTTTTATTGCTAAGCAGCAACGAAAATATTTAGTACACGTTAAAAATAATTTGCTAGTTACGGAATTCATCATAATTTCCGATGTTTCGGAAAACTTCTGATTTGTTGTTCAAGACGCTGTTCATGGATTTCATTAGGCAAACACACTGTGCACTATCCATCCTTTTGTCCCTTTATGTCCAACATTTTGGCTTCGCCGACGATATCGTGGCACGTTACTTTGAGACGATGAAAAAATAAATTATTCACCTGAAATTTTTTTATTTTTGTTTAACGTTTAAGCTTTTGACTTTATTCTTTAACTTTCAATACTTAGTGTGAACTCCCTTAGCCTTCATCACTGCTTCCAGTCAAGCCGGCATACTTTCGTCAAGCTTTTTGGGGTATTCAGGATCAATATGTACCCAAACAGTGTCGAGAGCTTCAAACTAGTTATTATTTACTTTAATTGTTATTTTTGTATTCTGATGATGTAGCAGGAAATATTTTCTCATCACCATGAGGCCCTAGGAGTGGACAGTAATTTCATTAGAACGAAAGATATGAAGAGAAAGTGTTGATAGTTCCGTTAGAGTACGGCAGACTGTTAAAAATTGAATAGAAGTAGTTTAAATTGAGCGGAAGGCATTTGAAAAGTAATACTCGAACCAAGCACACATTCTTTCGTCATACTACCCACGTGCTGGGTAGGCAAGGGGAGGATATCCCCTTGACTGGCAAAATAATGGCGCCTGATCATGCTCATGTACTACAATGGTTTGTAATGGTTCTAGCGATTGTTTGTACACACTCGGCCTAGTTGCCTACGTAGGTGAGAAAATCACTTTAGTTTTTATTATTGATTACCGATATACTTCACATTTTATCTTCAAAATAACCCTACAGATTTTCAATTCAATTTAAACCAGGAGACTGCGGGTGTCACTCGAGCATTTTGATTCGGTTTGACTTGAAGATCGCAGTAATTTTATCATGATGTGCTTTGGATCGTTGTCCTGTTGAAACATGTAGTTGGTCCTGAAACCGTTTTCAAGAGAGACGCCTTCAAATTTTTGCAAAGCAAGCTGATGTAGTCATGATCCCTTTGATATGTACCAAACTTCCTTATCCAGACCATGCAAATGCTTCCCAGACCATGATATTCCCACCTTCATGCTGCATTGTCTTCTAAAGTGTTTTTTTTTTTGGCAAACTCCAGCCACTCCATCTTGTTCCGCTTGCTAATGAAAGGTCACTTGGACGTTTAACAGCTCTTTAATCCACTGTCGTTGAGCCGTCGACGAACAGCACGTCGATCAACACTTAGATTGAGCGATTTAGCAATCTCTCTAGATGAAAATTTCGGATTTTGCTTGTCCAATCGAACAATCCTGGCAACCTCATAGTGTGTTATGGAACAATGACGTCCTTTCTCTGATTAGTTTTTCATAATTCCTTAAAACAGAGTATTTTTTTTAGCAATATTCCGGAAAGAAAGGCCGTTTTCACGAACGCGACTTTCCAACTATCTGACATCAAGCGAAATCTATTTCCCAGACATTTTAATTTTTTTGAATACACACGGAATCAACACGGTGAGAAAACATCACATCTGTGCTGTGTCAACAACTGTCAAATATTGCAGTGCTGCCAAAATATTAAAACTGGTTTTAATAATATCACCGAGAAATCCGATTTGAGAGCTGTATGATTTATTTTGTTCAAGAAAAAATATTCATTTTTAAATGTAAACTAATCTGGCAAAAAAATATACGTTTTAATGATTTACGTCTTGGCCTCTAGATTCAGCACACTTAATAGTTAAACTTTACCATATATGCCACAGATGTGACTGTCAAAATGAGAATAATATAACCTTTTATGCGTTTTCAGGTGAAGTGTATAATTTATTTTGACCAGTACTGTAAATATTCACATTCGTGAATTTCAGTCAAGGGTGAATTTTCAGCATTAAGGTGGTAGGCGGTTATTGTTGGTTATTGTTTCAGGAAAATGTTACAATCGAATCCTGAATACTCATTAGTAGATAAAGAAATAAGAACGGCTCTGTGATCCAGCTCTCTGCTTCCCTCATCCCATTGTTATTGCCACTAACCTCGATACGTCCGCGAGTAATCGGTTCTACTACAATTAACTTTAGTTCTTGGATCTTTGATTTATATTCAAAATGGAAAGTTGTTTCTGTTAAGTAGTTCAGATGAACTTTTATAAGGTTGTTTCTTTAATCCGTGCAAGTAAATACTGCCCCCTCTGCAACTCCATAGTTTTAATAAATTTCCAATATTTTATTTATTACGCTTGCCTATCGTCCAAAACTACGAATAAGAATCGTTGTAGATACGTTCTTCTATATCAACTTTAATTGAAGCCACGCTGAAATTCCCCAAAGAAATCAATGCGAGTACTCTCTACTTCAGCAGCGGGAAACCGAAAAGATTAGTGGCAAATAGTGTTCACACCTCCGTTTATTCTGGCGTTCTCTTTCATTTAGTTGATAAAGGTGGAAAACCTCTTCTGGCATTGATTGACGAGATAGTTTGTTGGGGAAGATTGCGAGTGCCTCTTCCGACCGGCACCGTTCGGTTCGTCTTGCTAGACAAGCGAACTCAAGAGGTCCAAAGCCAACAAGTTGGGCAAGTCGCAGTGAATTTCTCGAATTAGTTTGCACCTATCGTCTGCATCTTGTTCCATCTTTCCCATGAAGCTGTGTATCCAAGAATTTCTCTTCGCCGTTTCCGGAACAGATTGCAAGGAAAATTTCCTCAAAAGAAAACGATTTTCCCCAAAACACTTTCGGCTGCGCTGAAGAAAAGATACAAGCCGGTAGCAACCCACAAAAGAAAACAGGTGATTGGAGGCCACGGAGGAGGTGACCGCAAAGATGAATGAGTTGAGTGCAATATAAAGGAAAATGCTTCGCAACATGCAGCACATCGGCAAAAAGAGCAACTTTCCGCTAACGAGCGGTTTTTTCGGTTAGGGGGTTGAAGAAGTTTTCATCCCAGGCTTACCGATTAGCGACGGAAGCGGTGCAACGTGTTTCACCGGTCAGGAGGCGGTTTTGCAAGGTGTGAAAATAAATACCGATCCGGAAAAGTGTGCGATGCACCTGATGATTGATGCGGAAGTGAGCTGTCTATTTTATGAGCCGTGGGACTTGAATTGCTCCAGAGGGATTGTGAAGGGAAAGTTATTCGAAAGAGGTTATCGATTTAATTAGTCTCGGGTGCATCTAATAGATCTGTTCGGCAATTGGAGTGCAGCGATAGCATGAGATAGCAGATTTCAACAAGTATGCGCTGTTCGATTGAATCCATTTCAAGATAAGTTGGAGTAGTTTTAACGGTTAGGGGAGTTATAATATTTTGACGTAGACTACGTCTTTCTATGGTGTCAATTGAAAATCTAAAAATAAGCGACCGTTACGAAATATCGTTACAAATTAAACGCTTAGAACTTGATAAACGCTCAATAGATTTTCAAGATGTTTACATCAATCAGTTGGAAATGTTCCCGCGTATCAATTTAATTATCAAACATTATCATTTAACACTTTTAAACTATTGAAAGTAGAGAAAATAAAAGGTGATGTCTTGTAATTTTGTTTTGCAGGTTAATTTTACTAAATGCACATTACTTTCCTATAACAGATTTCAAATGTAAGCAAGTAAGGGCTAATATGCTGCACTGAACGATATAAAAGGGGTACATCTTCGCAATTTTAGTCACCTCCATTCCAGTTTGAACAAGCGACACGTTCGGTCGTGTTTTTCGCTCTATCGATACGAAGTTTGTTTTTTCCTGTCACCCCCCCCCCCCGTCCGATCTCCCGCGATTGCGCGTCCGGTTCGTGAGCTATCGCCTGCGCTTGCTAAGTTATTAGCAATAGCAAGCCAGAAGGAAACGCTGCAAGGTTGTGAAAATTTTCTCACTCGACCTGTTGCCGTGGCAATGGGTCGAAAAAATCAACAAGTGGTGACATCCACACCAGCGGCATCCGCTCCTGAAACCATGCCAAAACCGAGCAGCTGCAAGCGGCTACGGCATGACGACACCGGTCCATCGGACCCCAACGCCCAACTACTAGCGAGCAATCGGTTTGCTGCGCTCCTGGTACAGGAGATACCGAAAAACGTGAAGATCCCGCCACTATTCACCACGTCAAGAAACATCGCTGCACTAAGAACGGAGCTTGCAGCCATTAAAGTTAATCCGCTCTACAAGCTGTGCAGTACCGGCACAAAAATCATGTGCTCAACGGAAACCGACTACCGTGCTGTTGGAGCTCACCTAGTCGCAAAGCGATACGAGTTTTATACGCACGATGCACCCGGAAACAAGCCGCTGAAGGTGATTCTGCGTGGCCTTCCGGAATTCACTCCGGAGGAAATAATTAATGAGCTGCAAGCGGCCGCTCTAAAACCAGTGAAGGTGTTCCCTATAAGACGACAGCAACAGGGAAATCATCGGGACCAACTCTATCTGGTCCACCTGGAGAAGGGTTCCGTTACGATGGTGGAACTAATGAAAACACGGGCCCTCTTCAACGTCATTGTCGAGTGGGACCGGTATCGCCCGAGACAGCACGACGTGACGCAGTGTGGCAACTGCCTTGTGTTCGGCCACGGAACCCGAAACTGCCACATGAAACCGCGGTGTGGCAAGTGTGCCGGAGCACACGCCACCAAGGATTGTGCCCCGATGGACGAAGGTGCCCCTCCAAAGTGCGCCAACTGTGGCGATAATCATGAAGGCAGCAATCGAACCTGTCCCAAACGTGCGGAGTTTCTGGCGATCCGCAAGCAGGCGTCCACCAAGTCCCGACCTGGCCAACGTCGTTCTCCCCCACGGATCAACGAGGAAAATTTCCCAACGCTTCGGTACCAAGTGCCAAATCTACCGCCGTTGCAATTAAATCCCCGCCATGCCAACCGCCCGTCAGCATCCGTTCAGCCACGATTCGCGGCAGCCGCCGGCACCCCCATGCCAGCTCCTCCTCCAGGCTGGTTCAATCCGAGTTGTAGTTCCTCCACGCAACCACCCACTGAAGGACAGCTCTGACACGGAGCAAATGGTCGAGTTCGTCCAAGAGCTCTATCGCCAACTACGTTCTTGCCGCTCGAAGGAAGAACAGCTCAAAGCCGGCACATCCGTGACGACGGAATTTATTTTCAAATATGGACCGTAATCGCACCATCAGCATCCTTAATTCGAATGCTTGTTCCATCCGGAACAAAACAATTGAGCTCGTTGACTTCCTTAACAGGAAGGTCATCGACATCGCCATCGTCACCGAGACACATCCCAAGCCGGAACACAGCGTTTTCATCCCAGGATACCGGATTGTGCGACTGGATCGAAGTGGCTCTAGTGGAGGAGGAGTTGCGATCGCCCTGCGCTACAACATCAACTGCCATCTGCTTCCGAGTTTTCAGCTACAGTCCATCGAAGCCATCGGAATCGAAATCGAAACTGCCGTCGGCCCTATCACCATCATCGCGGCCTATTGTCCCAAGCAAGCCAGCACCGCTAACGGAACAACAACGGTCCTACGGAACGACATTCGCAAGCTAACTCGGAGGCAGGGGCAGTTTATCATCACCGGCGACCTAAATGGGAAACACGAAACCTGGGGGAATACCCGGCGAAACCGGAACGGAATAATTCTGCAGGAAGACCTGGAAGAGGGCCATTACACCGTCCTGGGCCCGGATACTCCCACCCGGTTGAGCAGATCCGGGGTCCATTCGACAATCGACATCTTCCTCACCAACATGGGAAACAACATCGCCCAGCCGATCGTACACCAGGAGCTCAGCTCGGACCACTATCCGGTGGTGGCCGAAGTTGGATCCTCGGTCAACCGGCATCGAATCACCAGACGGAACTACCATCGCGCCAGTTGGGAGAGGTTCCGACAACACGTAGACGACAACATCGATTTCAACATGCACCTTGAGTCGATTGATGACATCGAACGGCAGCTGCAGAACATCGAGCAAGCGATCTCCCAGGCACGGGAGCAACATGTACCGGTGATTGATCAGGTGAGCAACTCTGTACCCATTGATAGACCCACTAAAGAACTAATACAATTGCGCAACGCCATCCGAAGGCAATACCAGCGAACTGGTCTGCCAACCTTAAAATCTCATTGCGATCGGATGACAAAAATTATCAAGGCCAGAATGGTGGACCTCAGAAATAACAAAATTTCCGACAAGATCCGATCCCTCCCAGATTGTGCAAAGCCGTTCTGGAAGTTGGCAAAAATTTTGAAAACTAAGCCAAGGCCCATTCCACCGTTGATCCCACTAGACAGCAATGGCTCTAAGGATCGCCTGATAACTCCTGCAGAGAAGGCTGCCGAGATAAGTCAACACTTTGTCAGCTCCCACAATATCGGACAAAATATCGTCAGTCCACACGAAGCTGCCGTTAGCGCGCTTATAAACAACATCCATATAAGCCCAAACGACTTCACAGAGCAGTTGGAGATCTCAGCTGACGAATTGTTAACCTATATCAGAGGCTCAAAGAACATGAAGGCCCCAGATTTCGATAACATCTTGAACTTGGAGCTCGAGCAATTGAGCCCCCGGTTCTATAACCATCTGGCGATGGTTTTCAACCAATGCCTCCGACTTGGCTACTTCCCCTCGTGTTGGAAGTCAGCCAAAGTCATCCCCACCCAGAAGCCTGGGAAAGATCTTTCATGTTCCAAGAGCTATAGGCTCATCAGCCTTCTCTCAGGAGTATCGAAACTGTTTGAGAAAGCGATCCACTTGAACATCTTGCTCGACGAGCAGTTCGGATTTCGACGTGGTCGCTCAACAGTGGTCCAACTTAACCGAGTAACCAACATCCTCAGGTGGAACAAATTAGTTGCGAAATCATCTGCCATGGCACTTCTCGATATCGAGAAGGCCTTCGATAACGTGTGGCACGATGGCCTGGTGTTTAAGTAAAAAAAATACAATCTTACTATCTTCCTGGTGAAGATAATTAAACATTATTTGTCGGACAGGACATTACGTGTTTCGCTGCAAGGAGCAGTTTCCGATGCACAGGAGATCTCCACCGGTGTTCCGCAGGGAAGTATACTAGGTCCACTTCTGTTTATATTATTCACCTCTGACATACCCCTGCTCCCTGAAAATGGATCCCTGTCGTTGTTCGTCGATGATACATCAGTCGTCCACAATGGTAGGGTAACAAGAGCGCTTACAAAAGAGTGTACAAAACAATTTTCTGACATACTTACTATCTAGTGCTGGTCTGACGATCTATAAGAACCACATCTACGCTATTTTGATCAAACTACGCCTTACGGGTTGGGGTCAAATGAAAATTTTAAAATAGTTTGAACGCTAATAGCTTTATCATTTTTCGATAGAATGGTACAATGCAATGTTCTCTGAATTAACCCTTTCTGGCCTAATTTCTACAAGCAATCTGGTGAATTCTGATTGATTTGGTGCTCAATAACATAGAAATGATTGAAAAAAGTAGGAAATATATCTTTTTTGAGTTGTGCTGGGTCGTCCAAACTGCCCAGGAGTTCAGAAGTTAAGATCTACATTTGTAACAGTAGCTTTATCCGCTATACAATGTTATGATATGTATTCAAACATATTCCATGAATGTCCTGGAAAGCCAACTAACATTATGACTAGCTTGGGATATTCTATGCCAAACAAACGAACTTAGCTTTGTATAGCCCATAAAGCTATTGTTACAATTGTAGTCCTTATGTTTTGAAGGACAATTTGAATGACCTGAAACTAACAAGGTTATCCTATGATGTCTGTGGAAGTTTCAGAATATTAATTGAATATGTTTGAATATTTATCGTAGCTTTGTATAGCCCCAAAGGCTACGGTTACTATTGTATATCTTATGTTCTGAACTCAAGGTCAGTATTTATGAACCTGAACATCCCGAAATAATCTGATATTGACTGGTGAGCTTACAGAAGCTTCACTGAGTGTGCTTGAATGCATATCGTCACCTTTCATATATTATAAAGCTAACTTTACGACTATAGATCTTCTATACTATAGACATTCTGAACTCATTGGCAGTTTTGATTACATCGTAAGATATCTCATTATATCGGTTGACCTTCCAAAAGACTTACTAAATTTGCTCAAATACATATTTTTAGTTTGTTTACTCAAAACTGCTGTAGATTTTATATTTTAAATTCCAGGAAAGTTTGTATAACCAAAAACATCCGAAGATTATCTCATAATGTCTGTTGTTCTTCCAAAATATTCAATACACATCAAAGCTTTGCATAGCCCAGAAAGCTTTTGTTACAACTGTAGGTCCTATGTTCTGATCTCAAGGATAGTTTGAATGACCTAGAACATGTCATATTGCTTTATAATGTTTTTTGACTTTAAGAATGTTAATTGAATATGTTTGAATATTTATTGTAAATTTGTATTACCTAAAATTTACTGTTACAACTGTAAATCTTAAGTTCTGTACGCCAAGATAGTTTAGACGACCTAGACTATCCCAAGATTATCTTCTTGTGTGTTTTCTGAATATGGGGCCAATTATAATAGTCGAGTCGACCGTCACTTTGCTCGACAGGTTTGTTCTCAGGTCGTCTCAGTAGACCGTTCGAAAGCGGGTGATGGATCTGTCACATTCTGTCGAGTAAGTGTTTTTTGATGGGCGTTTTTCGGTCTGGAAGCAATAACTGACTGAGCAAGGTAAGAAGTACCCTAAACAATTTTTTTTTTTTTTTGGGGGTTTAATAAAGAAAAAAAATTTTTCTCTTGCAAAAAAATGCCAACCCTTAATAAAAAAAATTTCAACTGATGAAATTGAAAATGAAACGCTTCCCGGACCACAATTCTATACTGTAAGCGAAGACAAAGACATCCCCGAAACGGAGAAGGCTATTTTTACCGAAAAATTCGGTAAGAAGATTATGGTTTGGCAGGCAATATGCGAGTGTGGTAAAACATCTAGTCCGTACATCACAACGGAGACGATGAACGCTCAGAAATACGTCAAGGAATGTCTCCAGAAGCGGTTATTGCCGATGATCAGGCAGCACGAAGGTCAAGTAGTGTTTTGGCCTGATTTGGCGTCATGTCATTACGCAAAGAACACTTTAGAATGGTACAAAAGTCAATATGTATGTTTCGTGCCGAAAGACATGAATCCGCCGAACTGCCCGGAGGCACGGTCAATCGAGACTTTTTGGGCATTAACCAAAGCAAAGCTTCGAAAATTCATAAAACCAGCGAACGACATCCAAAATTTAAAAAAAGATTGGCCAAAAGTGGTCAAAATGGTGGGAAGTACCACTGTGCATTAGCTAATGGGTCATTTTCGAGGAAAAGTTAGGAGTCTTGGCTATGATTAAATATTTTAAATAAGTGAGAGTAAAATATCATATAAAACACAAATAAAAATATGATTTGCCAAATAAAATTATTAAAACTAAAAAAAAACATGACTTTTTTGTTATTTTGAAAGTGTGCTTATACTTTCTGGAACAGTCTGTAAGCTGTAGATTGGAAGCTTGTTGAAAATCAAGGTAACTCGCTAGAAAGTTTATGGAATTCCCTACAGATTCAGAAAGGAATATTCTGGAGGTATTCTTTCAGGTACTGAAGGAGATTTTCCTATTATTCCTAAACATAAAATACACTTCCCTGAAGGTCAGGAAAGGATGTCTCTTAAATATTGGAGGCACCTCTTCGTAGTTCAAGCAACAATATTTCAGAAATTCAAGAACAAACATCCATGAAGTTCAATGTCATGCATGCCAGAATTTCAGGAATCAGTTTCTTCGAAGTTTAGGAATGACACTAACCTAGTTAATTTAGTTCAGAAGAGAATTCCCCAAAGTTTTGGAAAGATTTTCCTCGGCGATCAGGATAGGCATTATCTCTTCTCAGAAAATAAATTTCCCTTCTCAGACTTCTCATAATGGGAGAAACTATCCGGAACTTTAGGAGTTAATTTTCAAGAAATTCAGGAGCAACTGCTCAGAAGTTTATGACAAAACTTGCCAAAAGTTATGGAGGCAACTTTCCAGAAGTTTATCATGGAGTTTTGCAGATCAGGAGAAAACTTCCCTGAAATTCAAGAAAATCCTAAATTATTGCATGTGTAATATTTCAATGACATTTTGAAAATTTTCAACATTGTAGTTGACAGTCGAGTTCGGTTGTCGACTCGATCAGGTTCAGTCGACTTCTGTAATATGCAATTTTGCTCGACTCGACATCTATAATTGATCCCATTAAATATGTTTGAATACATATCAAAACCTTTTATAGCCCTAATAGCTACTGTTACAACTGTACATCTGAAGTTTTGAACTCAACTACATTTTGGATGACCTAGAACCTCCCAGAAAGATACAAAAATATTAAAAGTTTATCAAGACACATGCATACGTATTATTAAATCGCGAATTTAATAATACGTATGCATGTGTGCAATATTCTAAAACAACGCTTTACACTATTAATAAGGCATTTATTTTTTCTTCCTGAACATCTTCATATTCAGGATGTTCTAAGTCGTCAATTAGGCTTTAAACTCATGTTTTTTTTATATTTTCCTGATAGAAGAGTTGATGGAAAACAAATTTGCCGAAGACAGTGTACACTTTTATTCAGTCTGTGTGATTTTATACAGCCATTATCCTTTTGGGGTCATATATGACCCCTTAGGCCTGAAGGAGTTCATATACTGTTTAAGGCCAGGCTAAACACGTATGAATTTTTCAATAGTATGTGGCCCGAAATCAACAATGTTCTCTATTGACATTGATGCGTGGAAATACATCCGATTGATTGGTGTAAAAATCTTGAATATCTTTTGAGAAATGACTGAAATATTAATGCTCAAAACCAGACCATTTTTCGTGACGGTCGTAATGCGATTTTTTTTAAATTGTACCCCAGTATGGAAAACAAAGACGTCCAAAAAATATCAGAATAAAATTCACTCAAGTGTAGAACTTTCAAATTTAGAACCATTAAGGAATCACAAGTAGAATGTGATGATTCCAAAGTTCTAGAGCGTTGTAGTAAAAATTACGCAACTCCTCCTAGCTGAGGATGAATATTATTAATCTCTTAAATAAATCATAAACTTTCTTTCAAAATATAATTCGCCGAACACTTCCCACTTAATCCCCATCAGCTCGCTCAGGTACCTACGTATTAGATTTCGTTCTGTGTGCATACCATTCGAGGCTCGTCGCAAGCATCAATCTTCCTCCTTCCTGTGTTGCGCTGCTGCTCCCATGTTTGCTTGTAACAATCCCGGCGCAGTATAACCAAGGCCTACACTGGAAGAAGCAGACAAACAAAACTTCGCGTCGTCCGTCGCTCCACGACGAAATTGCCAGGGCAGAAAGCAGACTCGAGCATGATGTTCCACTGAATGCTTCCATGTTCAGCGGTGCGTTCCCTTCAATCTACGAGACCGCGACCGACCGATCGCTGCAGTCCAGGAGTAATAACATCAGCAACAGCAGCAACTCCAGCAGCGGTAGAAGCACCATTTGTATTGGAGTTATGCATAACTGTCTGTCCTCTGTCAACTTTGTGAAGTACGCCGTACGCACCACCCGCCTGCTGAGAGCGAGAATGTCGTGAGCGAGATCTACTTCGTCAGTGCGAGAAGCGAATCGATCAAGAGCGAAAATCGATCAACGGAGAGAGAGCGTTAGTGGGAAAGAGGGAGAGCGGTGGCGCTTAAGTTCATCGCCAAGAGGAGTTAAGTCAGTCCAGCTTAAACCGTGCACGTGAGTGGAAGTGTTTTGTACGTGATTAGTGAGTTGCATTGCGAGCAAGAACTGCGGGCGGAGATGTTGTTGACAAACGATTACGGTGTTGCCTGACGATGACGACGATGAAGACGACGCGTCCGGTCGGTTGTTGAACAGCGTCAGCATTGTTCGGATTTTATAGTGCTGTTACGACGAGGAGACGAAGCAGACCACTGGAAGAAGACAAATATCGAGGAAAAGTGCTGATAGTACACTGTTTTGATTAGTTGCGAGTCGGGACTGTGTTACAGAACTTGGCCGGTTCAGTTCTGGCGGATGAATGGCGGCATCTTTATCAGCTAGTTGAAGTTGTGCGACTTGCAGTTTTGTGATTTTTTTTTATTTCAATTTGCATGAATGCCAAAGGAAGGCAAAAGTTGGTCTGGTATGCTATTTTTGGATTGAAACAGGCGAAGGGGAAATGTCAGGTCTTTTGGAGTGAAGCTTAACGAAGCTGGTTGATAAGTGAGACAAGCGAAGAGCTAATGTTGGTCGTGATTTGATTTGTAGAAACGAATTCTTTTTTTTTTTTACGAAGAGCATTTGTGGAGCAAAAGGAAAGTTCGAATGAGATAATGCACCGGAAATAATTGACCTGTGAAGCAAAACAAAAAAGAAGTAAGTGGCATTCAGGAAGATCTGTGAAGAGTTGCGAAAATCGGTCTTTCTTTGACAGTGAGAGTGGAGCAATCAAAGTGTAATTGAGCGAAACCAAACAACCGACGAAAGCAAAACAAAACGAAAAAGTTGTGAATTTCGGAGAAGAATTGTTATGAAGTGATCTGTGCAACTGTGTCGTAGAATGATTTAACGAACAAATTGTTTCGCTGATTACTCACGGTAAGGAGCAAAGCAACGAACGATC
>JAHHFK020005901.1:0-77092 GCA_024533555.2 Aedes koreicus
TGTGCAGATCATGATGGCATCGATCACAAATTAAGTGCGACAGTTCGTTCGAAACGGTGAAATTTAAGACCTTGTTATACATCGTTTGAAAGCTGAATAAATTTTGTTTGACGTTTTGATCAACCGTGTATGTTTTTTGATTCTTGAGTTATGATCACTTGAATGCGTCAAAATTTACTTTGAATCGGGCTTTAGCTCCTGGCATCCTTATTAATATGTTCAATAACGGTAGTGGCCATGTCGTTGTAGATCTATAACGGAAGGGAAGGAAGGTTAGCTCGAAACTCGTTGCTACTAAAAGCCGTGTATACTTCTGCAAAAGTTAGTGAAACTTTTTATCTGTGTTTTCATATTATTTTTTATTAATAAGATTCTACGGAGATGCACAGTAGTATATATAGAGATATTGAATATAGTACCTTGATCAAAAAGTTCCCAAAATCACCTCCACATGACGCACTCAGTCACCGATTGGAGTTTTCTTCTATTTTTAAGTAGTATTTTTAATTTCCTGAATAAATTTCGGGAACTTTTTGATTCTATGTACGTATATTGAAAGTTGTTTTCCTGATATACAAACCTATATACATAACATATGGCAAAAATATGGCTTATACGTACATAAGTGGATGCCATAGACGTGCAGTCGCCATGGCCCGGTTATGGCATGGAAGACAAAGCAAGGCCGGAGAACCTTTGCTTGCTACAACCAATACAGCTACTGTTATGAAATTTCTGGCTAATGAGATTCCCAATAATAGGAAACGCTGTCCGAGACAACTAGAATACCAGAATCATGGCACATTTCATGTTGTTGGCTATTTGCAACGACGAAATGTTGAATAAACTACTATGAGGTCTGATCATAGCACATGATGGTGTCCTGTTACCCAAGAGAACTGGAAAAAGATAATAATTTCAAATGCGTATCATGCTCGTCTTCCTTCCCAAGTAACACAAAAAAGAAAATAAAAAAATGTTCGTTTGATGTACCCAAATTAATGAGTGTATCGAAAAGTAGTTATACATTCGATGCGTTATTACGCATAAACTACTGTATATATTTTTAGCGTGTATGCGCCATTTGCTCTGTTTACATGTGAAACATGATTGTTCGGTTCATTCATTTCCGTTGATAACGTTGTATTCAAAATTTCGCGAATTGAATTTGAGACTACAAAAGATTAAAATCTGCACACAAGGTGCACCTAAAAGGGTGTTACTTACAACCATATTGCGAAAAGAGTAAATGTTCACCCGGCAAGTGTAAAACGCATCATCGAAAAGTTTGGTAAGGAGTGCTCCCTCAAGGATTTACCAAGAAGTGGCCGGAAACCCGGCTCCAGCAACCCCGATTTGGACCAAAGTTGTGGATTATATTCACGGAACAAATCTGCCTCTACTCGCGATCTAGCCAAGAAGTTCAGGAGGAGCGCGGCTCGAAAGCTGTACAGCTGCATTTTGGACAATGTCGACCAGTGCTTTTGATGGATGACGAAACATACGTTAAGAAGATTCAAGAACGCTACCGGGGCCGCGTTTTTCTTCTGTTGGGGAACGTGTGCCACCGGATACGACTGTTGCGATGGAGAAATTCGGTCAGAAGGTGCTCATTTGGCGCTATTTGCACTGTGGCTTGTGTTCTGACAATTTTCTATACAATAGGAACTATATAAGCTTAAATTGAACAAAAGGAATGTTTGAAGAACAGGTTGCTACCTTGTATAGAAAGCACCAGTCCCTCTTCTTCTGGCCAGATTTGGCATCGGCACATTACGCCAATCCACCTACGTGGCTGACGGAGATAACATCAAGTTCGTAGAAAAAGACATCACCACCAAACTGTCCCCAGTTGCGACCGATCGAACGCTATTGGGCAATAGTCAAGCGTATATTTAAGAAGGATGGTACAGTGTCCCAAAACATGACCGATTTTAAGAAAAATTGGGCAGCGGCATCCAGGAAGTGCACAAAGGTCACTGTGCAGAATTTCGACGGCAGGTGTCAAATCAAAGGTACGGGCATTCTACAGAAATGAACATGATGACTAGTTTTTCCGTTTGGATCTTTTGTGAACATGTCAAGCTATAATAAACTGAGATCGTATGTTAATTTTAGCCATGTTCTCATGCCTATTTTAACATTTGGAAGTTTATAACTACTTTTCGAACAATCCTTTTTATTACCAACGTTATAGGGCACTTAATAAGGTATTTACTTTGATATCAGGAAATTCAGGCAAAGGATGTAGCTTTAAGTTAAAAGCACTCGCTAAACATAATATTTGGTCGATGGAGCTTACATTATCATACAAGCAATTGCACCAATCCTGATGTTCGATCATACAAGCAATTAGCAACTTGAATCATCAATGTTCCATCATACTAGTATAACTAAACTAGGTTCTTGAATGTATCTGTTGCAAACGAGTATGTGACAAAAATACATCTTTGATATATAAAGATTGAACTCGAAAAAACTGCAACAGACAAAAATGATAACCAAAAATTCATTTTAAGTCGGACATTCTTGAAACTCTCAGGAAATAAATAAACATATAAAGGTATGTTTTTGTTAAGTTGGTTCAGAGTGTCACCTTCGTGGGACCGGAGGAAGTGCAGCAGGCGTTTCTGGAGGTATTCTTCTTTATATATTTGACCGTTGATGGTGCCGGTCGTTATGTACGGCTTGCTGAATTTACCGCACCCACAGATCGCCTGCCACATCAAGTACTTCTTGGTGAATTTGTCGACCTTCTTCTTCTGGAACTTCTCCGGAACATCCAGGCGGAACTTGCCGACGAAAACCTCCAGATCTGATTGGCTTCCGCTTCAATGTACGTCTCGTCGTCCATTACGATGCATTTCGGATGCACCAACCACTCGCGGTACAGCTTCCTGGCGCGGGATTTTGCCACCGAATTCTATTTATCGGTTCGGTTAGGCGCCTTCCTTACCTTGAAGACTTGAAGTTCGGCCCATTTCATTGTCTGCTGGACGGAACAAATAACCTTCTAGGCCACGTCCTGAATCAAATGGTTCGGATTGCGCTTGAAGTAATCCCTCACCTTCCTTGCGTTCACGGGGTCGGTCGTCTTCGCTTTTCTTCCGCTTCCAGCTCCCCACTGGGTCATCTGGGTCTTCTTGTCGATTCCTAACTGTTTCGCAATCCACACGTGGAACTGCCTGGATTTTCCACGACCGCACCCTGAACTAGTTTGACTCAAAATTTCATCAATTTTTACCCATGCAAAAAAGAGTTAAACACAAAAGAAAGTGTTGCATTTTTTACGAGTACAATCTTTATTTGTCAAATATCTAAGTTCAAAAACTGTATTTTTCCGTCCATTACCGCACTAAGCAAACATACCTGACTAGGTATTTTACGTATGATCTTTCTCGTATATGTTTGTGTATTGTAGTACGGAAGACATGCACATTTACAAAAATAAAAAAATAAAAAAATGCAAACAAGTTTTCAGATGTTAAAAAAACATTGCATCAAATTGCATCAAACGTAAACCCAATGACGTTAATGTAAGGACCAGCCCATCAGGCAGTTTACTTGTGTTGGAAGCAAAAATATAGTAAACATTGCGGGACAAGCGAGGCGGAGGTCAAACTACAAAAAAATTAAAAATGGGGAAGGGGTTGGACACCAAAAAAAGGTGTGGCGGGGGAAAAAAAAAAAAATGGGAGGAAAAAAACCACTATACATTTCCCACATCTCACGAATACCTTTAAGCCTAGTTGTCCGGACCTTGTATAAACGTCATTGACGTAAACCTACATGACAAAACAAGTCTTATCACACTGTTATAGATCTACAGCATGACACAAGAAAAATAAAACTTCAAGTTTTATGCTGCTTTTATTAGGACGATCATTCCAATTTTACAAATAAACCTGAACCTGAACAACCATTGCATATTCTCGAAATCAGTATTTTCAGGAAGCATTCAGTTGAGAGTGGTCAACTATCTACTTGCCAGAAAATTGCATATATATTCAATTTGCTTGGTCACTGATCTTTAGTAAAATAAGTGCAATTGATTAAAGCTATATTTTAAATATTGGGATGTCTACAAAATGACCACATAACTTGGCTAGAACATTGAATCATTAACTAATGATGCAAGTAGTTTCATGCGGTGGTAAATTTTCCTATGCAAAATCGTCAACTAAGATACTTTGAATTTATCAGTTTGTTCCGGTCATGCGATTTGCTCACAAGTTATTGATTTCTCTTAGGAAGAGAATGTTGAAGCGTTTTTGTTTTCAAACTCTTAAGAACATCCACATTTTTGTAACCTATACGATCTTCGACGTAGACTACGTCTTTGTTTTCTAGATAGGAGGATACTTCACGGGTTCGAAAACTTAGAGTGTCACGAAAAGTGGTATGCACGCTAATAACTTAGTAATTTCTTGTTAGGTTTGGGAAACCTTTGCTTTGCATTGCTCAAAACTTGTTATATTTACTTAAAAACTTTTGAAAATTTACTGAAAGAATAAACCTGTTTTATAATTGTGAAAATTGATGTGTTTGAGCGATTTTTCGTGTGTTTCTAACAAAGACTTTACAGTCGAACACCAATCGGTTTTGGGATAAAGTTGGAAACGGGAGCATCAATCAAATCCCAACTTCTCTCAATATATTTTTTGTTTTGAAAAAAAGAATTCTTTTTTTTGTTCTTAAGGTCTTTTACTGCGACATCCAAAGATAGAATTATTATTGACTATTTTGACATATTCTATGATATTAAGATTTGTCAAGAATATTAGCACAATCTCATTACGATCTCCCTGAAAGAAATCCTGATTACTATAGAGCGTTTCCAGATGAAATCAGCCGGAAAAAGTCAAAATCTTGCACGACCCTCTCCGATTTGGATGAAACTTTGCACATGTCTTCGAAATTGGTGATGATGGATTTTCCGCGGGTTAAGGGAATTTTTTGACTCAAGACATTTTTTTCAAAAGGGCGTATGTGTTTTGTCATGCGTATTTTTCAAAAAATCATAACTCGAAAACCGTTGGTTGTAATAAAATTGCGTCTGAGAAGAAGTTGTAGTTAATTAATTTGACTTTATGAAAAAAATATGAACAATGTAAAACAAAAATTTTTTTTCTATAAAAAAATCAAAAATTAAACTTAAAAATCAATTAGCAAATCTGTCCAACGTACGATTTTTATAATTTTTTTCCAAAAAGATTTTAAGTCATAAGAAGAAGAATAGAAGTTGTTCTACGATGGAGCAACTTAAGATAAAAAAGTTTTAGGAGTAAGAAAAATTCAAGTTTTTTCCAATTTGTTGTTTGTGCATAAATAACCATATTTTAATAATATGATACGATTTTTCTAGTGATTTTAAACAAAAATGCTCTTGGTGAACAACATTCTTTATGTACCTGTTTTCGAGATAATTTGAAAACAATGTCGAAAAAATGCCTTTTTCCATGAAAATATCCCTTTTTCAAAAATTAGTCGTGATTGTCTATCTTCAAAAGTATTTTTTTCAAATTTTAAATAAAACTTTCAACAACTATCCTTTTGACACCAAGAAGATTGAACATCTTCTTAATTAACGAAATTAACGAATCTTAATTACCAAATAAAAATTTATTTATTTTTTCTACTATTGTATTTACATTTTTACAAACACTATTTCGTAACATTCCTATAAATATTATGAAAACTCAATATTTCGTCAGTTGAAAATATTTTGGCAGCGATTTTGTTATCTGCAACTGGAATGAAGGAGTGATATTTCTGTGTACCAGGAATCATTTTTGTTTGCTGATAACTTCATATTCTTCTTGTGAAACATAGCAAAACGATATTTTTGTGAAATTTTCTTGATTTCTCTTAATAGCCCAATCATACAAAGTTTTCGCACTTGTTATTGGATGTTCATGTTGTTTGGCCAAGCTTGCTCTTGTTGCCATTCGTTTTATTGTGCCGCCAATTGCATCAAATGGTCCCTTACCATGTGAAGTTGCGAAAAAATGCCACTCAGAATCAATGTTGTATTTCTCTTTAAACTTGCAGAGGCTTGCAAATTTTTGTTCGAACGATATCTCAGACAAGTTATGTTTCTCAAGTTCTTTTAAAAATCTTATCTCAAATTCTGACAGCGTGGGACAATTTTCGCATTCACGGAGGTAACAATATTTTGATCTTGATGATGAATTACACAATAACTTCTCAAAATGTTAATTACAATCAGTGTTGAATGAATATTTTTTTAAACTGTGAAGCATAAATCAATATTTTCGTGGATTGTGCAAACACAAACGTTGTGAGAACCTGAAGCATTTAGCAATTTACAATGTTTTGGTCGTAATGCTGCAAAAGTACTAAATCCAATTTTATGTTCACTGACTTCTTTAAATCGAGTGATAGTTTCTCTAAGTGATGAAAGTAATAACCGTTTTTGAATTTGTTGACGCTTACCATTAGTGTTTACAGAGACATAATCTCTTTGTCTCGGCATGGCTCTGCTAATGTCGTCCTCGTCAAAAAATTGTATCACTGGATTCTTTATATCCGGATTCAAACGATTCCCCGATCTGTCGTTGGGGGTAGCCAATACTCCATTTTCGGCTGCCAATTCTTTTGCTTGTAATGCAAGGTATTTGTTTGTTTCAAATTTGCTCGTTACCTGCTGAATCGTCCACGAATTAGGCAAAACTGTTAATATACGTATTTTATCTATTCTCGAACAATCTTGTTCTATGAATTTTTCTTTCAATTTGGAAATAATTTCATCATATTCCACAACCTTTGTTTTCAATGTAGCTAACTCTTCGACTTCTTCTTGTGGTGGTAAGCTGAATAGATATTTTCTAATACCTGCTACAATTTCGGCAAATTTTTGCCGACGGTATTTATCGTTTTTAAATTCTCTAATGGATATCGGAAACACATTTATTCCTGCAATTCCATTATTGAATAACTTAATGTTGTGTATCCTGGAATAATCCGGTAGGTCACTGTCCTGAGAAGATGCCGAGGTAATTGAAGCTGCCGATGGTATTTCCTCCAAATCGTTCCGTGATGTGGTTGGTGCTTCGTCATGTCCACCGTTTTCTGGTTGCTCCACTCTTTCGACAGGATTACGACGATACGAATATAACCGACATGAATCACAAATTCTTAATGACGTGTGCAAATGGACCGTACACTGCATGGATAAAAGTTTTTCAATTAACTTGTCAGTTAAATTTCTAAGTTTAGGCGAACACCGTCTC
The DNA here is from genome assembly GCA_024533555.2 of Aedes koreicus. NCBI lineage: Eukaryota > Metazoa > Arthropoda > Insecta > Diptera > Culicidae > Aedes > Aedes koreicus. The sequence continues at coordinate 7,254 of JAHHFK020005901.1, forward strand.
CCGATTTCACGAAAAGGTTTACAACAATGCTTTGTTTCGAGTTCCATTTCAAATCGTTTTACACTTTACGCTACTTATGAAAGACACTGTTAAACTGATGTCATGACTTTGTAATGTAATCCTTTTTATACGTACTAGGTACGCACTTTAGGTACTTTTTTGAAATATTGGTATGTGCAGGGGTATGCATGTAAATCATATTTTCTGTCAACACCAAAGGGAATGCATGAATAGGTATAAATGGGCGTAACAATTGTATTCTTACTGGTATAAACAGTTTAACAAATTAAATACATTATGTTTCTACCTGAACAAAATACGCTTGTACACTAACATGAATACTAATTATTTTTGTTTCGGGTTAGGTTTTCATAATATACTGTAAGTAAAAGCAGCAAATTTTGTCGTGTTACCTACAGTAAATATCAGGAATCAGTTTGTCTAGTATTCTCGGTAATAAAAGATATATTGTAGAAAATTTTATGTACAATTTGAAAAGAATACTTTTGCAGATGGACAATCACGACTAACATTTGAAAAAGGGATATTTTCATGGAAAAAGCCATTTTTTCGACATTAATTTCAGATTATCTCGAAAACGGATACATTTAGAATGTTGCTCACCAAAAGCATTTTTGTTTAAAATCACTAGAAAAATCGTATCATATTATTAAAATATGGTTATTTATGCAAAAACAACAAATTAGAAAAAAATGAATATATCTTACTTTTAAGAACTTTTTTATCTTAAGTTGCTCCATCGTAGAACAACTTCTATTCTTCTTCTTATGACTCAAAGCCTTTTTGAAATTTTTTTTTTATAAAAATCGTACGTTGGACAGATTTGCTAATTGATTTTTAAGTTTAATTTTTGATTTTTTTTGAAGAAAAAAATTTTGTTTACAGTGTACATATTTTTTTTCATAAAGTCAAATTAATTAACTACAACTTCTTCTCAGACGCAATTTTATTACAACCAACGGTTTTCAAGTTATGATTTTTTGAAAAATACGCATGACAAAACACATACGCCCTTTTGAAAAATTTGTCTTGAGTCAAAAAATTCCCTTAACCCGTGGAAAATCCATCGTCACCAATTCCGAAGACATGTGCAAAGTTTCATCCAAATCGGAGAGGGTCGAGTTCAGTCATTTGCTCATTTGGCAGAGAAATGCTCTATAATAACTAATGAATTACTAATAATTTACTAATTCTGCGTCAACAATGCTATCGGGCTGACCTTGCATTTTTTTTCTCAAATGAAAATTAAAAAGTGTAGATTTTGTTTATCCGCAGTGTTTTTGTGAAGAACAGGTGCTGATAAATCAAGAAGAGTTTCCAACGCGGGACCTCTTGATTGGCATCTAGAGGATCGGAACGCACTTTGTGAGTGGCGCCTTCAGCATTCTTAGTGTTGGTTTCAATCGGATCAAATAGGATTTTAGGCGTGATTAAAAAAAATCGTTTTCACAATAAACTAAGCTATCAATTGATCATTAGCCTCAACGGCATCTTTACAGTTTTTCCAAAGGTTGATATCGGTTGCTAAGCATTATATAGAAATATGGTTGGTTGTCTCAGTGAAGATAACCACCACCACCACCTTTGGTGAGTGTCTGTTATTGTTGAATTTAATAAGGTGAAATCGGCTTTAGGGCATAATTTAAAAAATGTTGGTTTTCTCAATAAAGTAAACCACTATCCACTAAGTGAGTAAGGCACTGTCGGTTCGAATCTGTTTCGCTATGAAGCGAAATTAAAAAAATAATGTTTTCAAAATAAACTGAACCCACACAGATAATATTTTTTTTATAATTTTCAATTGATTTTCATGCAAATAATTAGAGCATTGAAAAAGAGCTAAATTTGCAGTCGAATATTAAATCGCTTGAGGTGCAAATTACATCTGACTTTATTTTTACTTTCATTTTGCATTTAAATATTTGCCAATTTCATGTCCCTTGCGCTGAACTGGCCGGCTTGACGTGCCGCAAGGGCTCAGTAGGGATCAAGACCCGAAGCTAAGAGTCAGTTCCTTTGTGGTTATATCACATTTATTAGCAGAGCAGCACATCGAAATTTTAGGTTCATTATATGCTTTATATCCCATGATTCCTTATATACAATTTCAGATCATCCATGGATATCCCAAGTTTTGTAAAATAATTTTAAATCAATTTTTTTTCTCGTGGCTATGCTACATTGTCTTGGCTTTCGGGTTCGTGGTGCAATTGCGGCGGGACCACAATCTGCAGACATTTAAATAAAAATGAACTTATTATCATTTTATATTATAACATCCATGCATTACATTTTGTATGCTTTTTTATAAGTCATTTTCAGCTTCGCATATATGCATCCTTGTCAGTTATAGCTCATCTAACCTACGTTGTGTATTTGAAAAGATAGAAAGGTTTTTGATGTTTTTTTTATATCTTAGAAAAAATCATATTCGAAAAATTCTACTTAAAAAAAAGCTCTTTCCTTCTTCATCAAAAATATATATTAATTTACAACCTAGCAGTTTACAATCATTCATTTCCTATTTCACAGACATAAAGTATCATTTATGGGTCCAGATGAACAAGAGCTATCGAAAAATTCATTTTTTTTATCTTTTTGTATGTTTGTTTTATTAAGATTCAGTTTTTGGATTCATACTCATATGAAATTTATTTTGCCTTATTATTAGCTGTTTTCATTATGATATTAATACACATCTAATTTTTATTTTCAGTAACATACCAGTAGATGTCAGATACATCTTGTACCTACATTTATTATGTTCTCTGACTATTATTGTGAAAACAAATTCTAATCTTAGTAGATCTTAATCCAATAGAAACTTCAAAAGTGGAAGTCTTTCGATGAGTGGATGTTCAGCTTAATTACGGATATATGTATTCTACTATAGTTTACTGGCCAGCTGGTATTATTATTTTATATTATAACGTCAGTTTATTATTTTATGTTATGATATTAAATGATGTGACATAATTGCATTTAAATTCATTTCATTAAAATCACTATTTCCGATGAAACACATATTGCAAGGAAACGGAACAGCACATCGAAATTTTAAGTTTACTTTTCTATTGCTATATAATTTCAGATCATTCATAGGTATCCCAAGTTTTATGAGATAATTTAATAACATTTTTTTTTCTCGCAGCTACATTGTCTAACTTTCAGGTCCACAAATGGAAGTGCTATTATCATTCTTATATTCATTCACTATATTATTTGTCATTATAATATTCATTCACTATATTTTTATAATTATAATATTCACAAGATTTTAAATATTACTATATGACACTGAATATATATTGGGAATGGAGGGAGCATCAGGGTATCACTCAAGCTGGAATTGGACAATGGAGTGGTATGACAACCGGCGTCTAGGAGGGAACAAACAGTATCATTTTCTTTATCCTACCGATTCGATTGTGATGCTGTGAATTCTACTCCAACAGTTTCAGTGAGAGTGACGCGCCCTTCTTAACAAGCCATCCCGTAGAAAGCTTAATAAGTATAGCGAATTGGGTTATTCGATTTGTTGGATCGTATCGTTGGAAGGAGAATCTCATGTTCCCGCGGGTTTCGCGTAAGTGTCTCTGCTTACGGGTCCGCCCCACCGTTTTTGGCCCTTCATACAGCGTTACTGTGAATGCAACCCGGTAACTCAATTTGATCTTGCTATTAAGTGGAGCTGCATACATGACAAGGTCTTAGAAGGGATGGTGGCTACCTTACATACATACATACATACAATTATTTGCCAATTTCCTGTATTCATTTTTTTGCAGGACTGAAGTTTTCAAAAAAAATTCTGGTGGTGGGAGAACCCGCAATGAAAATTCTGTTGTGAAATAAAATTTTGGTGAGGGGTTTTGTTTTGTTGTGGGAATTTCCCAAAAAGTGCGGGGGGTCTCTAGCGTCCAATAAAGCGAGTATCACGTCAAGACATTCGTATCTATTCTGAATTCAACCTTAATGAGGGTGGGAGGTGCTGGAATTGCCGAGTAAAGTGTTTGAAATCGCCAATTATCGCTCATTGATGATGTTTGTTAGTCACAAACATTATCTGCCATTATTGGTCCTCTGTGTAATTTAAGATGATTTGGCAACATCATCGGAGCAGGAAACTCGGGCGGTCAACCGTGATTATGCTTATGCTCGATTCAGAAGAAGATTATTTGTTCAAAGTCCAAACACTGTTTATGAAAATGTTTTAACTATTTCTTACTCATCAATTGAAAAAAAAGTGGCCAAATTTGCACTACTAGTAATTTGATTTCAAATGCAAAAATGACACCAGGAATTGTAATGAGAATGATGACTTGTGGACGCTTGATAAATAATGACATCTTGTTTCCAGCCATAGCTTCGTCTAAAGCAAGTCATATGATTCATAGAGAGAGTTTGATTATAATGATATATGGTCGTAAGAGCTTACAGATAGTATCTTCGACAAACCAAACATATTCTGCTTTTTATATGTTGACATCGGACACGATAAATTCGATTCACATTTCGCTAGACATTCAATCAGGGGTGGTAGTCAATGTTTTTCCTCATTTAAATGTTGGTTGGAGCTATTCGTGATTTATTTTTCAATAATTTTAATACGTTACTAATTTTGTTGTTATTGCGTACAATGCGCGAATAAAATTATAATGTTTTGAAATTGGAAATATCTTCCCAACATCATGGGATCCCAGTAGAGAACCGAAACGTCTGCTAGAACCAAAGATGTGAAGAGAAAGTATTGATAGGTCCGATAGCGTTCGATAGGCTATGAAATTTGAAGTGGAGTGTGTAGTGTGTGTGTGTGTGTGTGTGTGTGTGTGTGTGTGTGTGTGTGTGTGTGTGTGTGTGTCTTTACAATCAATCTCCCACTGACCGGCAGTGCTTTTATGGAAGAAACATGTCTGCATTTCTTCAGTAATTAATATGTGATCACTTTCTGCAAACATTTTTAGCCCTGGAGATTGAAGGTGACAGCTCTATTGAAAAACCAACGACCCATTTCAAGAATGCCTGTTCATACACGTACATTCTGAGGTCATCTTCATATACAATAAGCCCCGTATGAAAATCTTCACTCATCAAATGGATATGTGAAGAGTTTTCACACTTCCAGAATCAAAAATGGAAATTCTTGATCCTGGCGTGTATATAGTTAAAGTATATTTTTGATAATATAAAACGACCTCACCAATGTTCCTTATCTGATGCTGGAAAGCTCGATCCGGATGCGAGAGCTTGTCACTAAAAACACAAAAAATGGGAAAAAACAATCCATCTCAAGAAACACGACCATAATACACTATGAGAGGGATTCCATTCACAGCGTCCTACGCAAAGCACTCGGAAAAACTACAATTTCACCATTTATTTTAGTTGAATGAAGCAATATTTTTTAATTTTCTTTCCGCGAAAACAACGCAGCAAAAGCAAAAAAACCCGGCTATGAAATTGAATAGAAGTAGTTTGAAATTGAGCGTAGGGCTTTTTTGTTAAGCAGCAGTAGCAAACACACACACACACTTTTGCCTCACATCCCCATGCGGGGATGTGTCAAGGCAGGAACGGATCCGCCACCTTGAGGGCCAGTCAGTAAACTATTTATTCTGTTTAAAACTGCCGAAGATCATTGCGAGCCAATCACTCACAGCATTAGTTCCTTGAATTTCATTTTACTGAGCCCCATTCAAGATATGATTTGTGTTAGTTCAACATTCAATATTGTTCCCGTCACACTTTTTGTATCATGTGTCAATATCAATACCAAGTTTCCAACAATAACCATTTGTTCGACCTAACTGACACAAACTAGCAAATATTTTCACCAAAATTGCCAGAAACCTTCCAAATGATGAACCTAAGTTTCAGAAGTATGATTCAACCAGGCTTGGCACTTTTGCCTTTCGTCTGAAACTTTTCGTCTTCTACCTGTATGCCAGCAGCCAACCGAAAAATGGGGTCACAATTTATCCATGCCATGTTTTGTATTCAACGTCCTAAAAGCATTGCTGTACCGTTACCAGTTTCTACATATTTACCTTTTTACCTGTTTGGGTTTGATAAATATTTGATTAATCGTAATCAGTATAATCTCGAGGTATCCATCGGTATCCGTGCTTTCCTAGCTTCAGGGAAATGTGGACATTTTTCTGGATCTTTATAATGGTTCAATACCTTTACATAATTATTTAAGTTGGTCGCACATACTTACTTTTTTATAACGAAGTAAGTTTTATGTTTAAAATTTTGTGTCCTAATAAACAAACTTTATGAAAACTAAATACTCATCTAGGTGAGAGTTGATAAAATCCTCGCTAAAGTTTGAAGAATGTTTGCGGGCACGAATTTCAAAATTATTAATAAAAATTTCATTAATAAAATGGAAATTTGCATCGCAGAAATGATTTCGATTCAATCTCGTTCACAAAATCATCTTCGAAATACATGTATCCAAATATAACATATTTATAAAGCAGAACTAGCATAACAGAACATGCTTGAACTACAACTTCACCTTAAGCTACAGCACCGTAACTGGTGCCCACAGTGAACTTGAGAAAGTTTCGGATTATTAGTTGTTTTCTTTTTAAGGCTATGTTCAGTCTGGGGAGTTATAACATGTACCAATACTGTCTTGATGACGTTTCACTTGTCGGTACTTTTCTCAACACACTTGAAACATGTTACAACTGAGCAGTTTGAACATGGCATTAGAGTGAAGGTGAAAATTTGCTCTACCGTATGGAAGCATAGCGGATCTTTTCAGAAACGCGTACCGAGAAAGCACGTTGAACTGGAGGGTAAGGAATATAAACTTTTAAATTTTATTCCACCGTCAAAATGTTTACCAGTCTCGTGGACATGTTTTCGTTGTGGTGGAGAGAAACTTGTATGGTTGAAGTTTGAATGTTAGCAATCAGAACGAATTTATTGCTTTTGGGAAGTTATTATACTATCGATGAATTCAATTACATTTATAACAGAAAATTTCGGTTTAATTCCCGGTGAGCTTCAAGAGCACACATTTCCGTATGTCATTATGACGTAGAGCTAAGAAAATGAGAAAACTTCGTTTGCCCCATAGTTTTTCATATACTGGGTGTTAGGTTCCTTAGTTCAAATATTTGAAGGGGTGATAGACTATGATATTTGATGATAAAAATCGTTCTACGCATGGTTCAAGCCTCAAAGCTTACTGAGTTATTGAACTTTTAATGTTTTGATACATGCTGGTCTTAAATTAGCTGTAACTGGAAGTTTATTTTTTAGCACAAAAGCATTACCTCCATAGAAAAGCTGAGAATAGTTCTCCAATAACAGTGGCCAGAATGTTTTTCCAAACTGAAATCTCGGGCCTACAGAAACCTCCTGTAGAGCTTTCGGAACACTTTTCTCATCTGTGCTAAGGATCCATGCTTCAGAGCCACACTTGATTGTTTTGTATCTGAATGGCCAATTTACACTTATTAAGTAGTGCAAACATGCGGCACAGCTAGTATCAATTAGCGAATGGCTACAGTTGTGACTCTTGAAAATGAGATGTTATCGCTATTTTTGGCTCTGAAAAGTTTGTGCTTGAAATAAAACACTAATTTTTTTTTTATTCATAATTTCATTTCAGTAATTGTTCAAAGTGACCTCCATTTTCTTGGAGGTACGGTCCGATGAGCTGTCGGTCAATTATACTTGCCCATACATTAATGGGAAGCCGTTACTGTGTCCTTGTTTATTTGATCGATCGTGGGTTTTCAATTGCCCACATGTGGTCATTGTGGGTATTGAAGTACCCTGCACGAGTGTACAATGTATCTTCACCAAGGGGTGAGTCGCTTAGAACAATGTGCACGTCATAGTTAAAAAAATTACACTATAACTGTTGCTATAACGGAACATGTGTGGCACTCTGTGGCACACTTTTGGCATTTTACTTTTTGAAGATATAACTGTTGATATAACCTAGCAATCCTGGAAAATTGACGTCGTAAGTTTTTGTGGTGTTGTTTCGATTTGTTTGTTTCGCTACGCCACACAAAATATTTAGAAAGAATTGATTATAAAAGAACTTTTGAGTTTACTGTTTGTTGAGGTGTAATCTTGAGTGGAACAATGGATGAGGTAAGTGAATAAAAAACTAAGCCGCGACATAATATCACTTTACAGCTTAAATTATAGTCACATTTTTGGAGCAAACTGGAGGCGGATTATGGAACCCCCAACCCCATTTTCGAAATATTTTGATAAAGCAAAACCTCTGCAGCCTGTCTCTAAGATATCATCTCTTGTGATCTATTGCGTGGTCCAGAGAATGTTATGCCAAATGATTCGAGCGGAAAAGAGACATGCAAGAAGAAAGGATTAAAGAAGATTATGATGGTATGTAGAAAACACGCATTACATTAAACGGTTACTATTAATAACTTAATATTATTGCAGATGATTCTTATGCTGTGGGTGATACAATACACGACGGAATCCACTTTGACCTGTTCTATGTTCAAGGTTAAAAAGCGTGAGAAAACGTTCTGTGAAAGTCATCTAGTAACCTATATAATAAAACCAAATAAAGCTATAAGATATATATAAGATAAGATCTACAGTTGCCAAATTAAAGTGCCATTTTGATTTGAATAGATATGAAGCCAGTTAAAGTGTGTCAAACGGTGGAGTTGCGTCTCGTTCATTTTTTCGCAAGCGTACGTGCACTACTGAGAAAGAGGATTAATTAATCTTAAATACACAACAGTTTATAAGTATTCTCTCACTTACTTCCAGCGACTAGCATCCGATTAGCTCCATTCTTTATCCATCCAGCACTGAGAGTTTTTGTCTCAACACAAAACCATCAATATCGTGGTTTCCGCAACAAAAACATTTACCAAGACCCAAATCACTAACAAAAGTTTTGCAATGCAAAACAAATCATTCACCTGGTTACCATGCGTAGCCAAAACATAACGATTGAACTGTCAAATTACCGTGGCACACATGGGCACCTTTGGGCACCACGATCAGAGCATCAGGACACATCGTAACACTTAACGCCACACTAAAAAAATGGGCACAAGAGATATTGTGCTGAGCAACTCACCCCTTGATCTTCACCCATTTTTTTCCGTCATGATTCTGCTCAACTTAAGCCTTTTGGGTTTATCTCTTCCTAGAAGTTCCTGAATTTGTGGTGTATGCAACGGGTGCATATTTTCTCTATTTAAAATGTTCCATACGCTCCAATGTGAGACTGGAAACAGGGTTGCAATTCGTCTCTTGCTGGTTTTTGAATCATTTTTCACCGCACTTAAAGTTTTCTCTTCCATGACCGGTGGCTTTGAATCATTTTTCACCGCTCTTAAAGTTTGCTCCTCCATGACCGGTGGCAGTGACCACCGTGGCTGTTCTGCTCGTGGTGCAGTCATTAATATCGTTCCTCCCTAAAACTGACGGTATGCTGACGTGAAAGTATGTTATTATTTACATTATACTAATTTTTATTTTACCTAAAGATTTTACTCGAAAAAAATGCACATTCTCTTTTGTATATAACTTTTTATTGCATGGAAAATTTTGAGTAAAACTAGTTTAGATTTTAATGTTTACATGTGCAAAATTTGGTCACAAACTGCCGAGTGATTATTGAGATGGCTTCCAAGCTAGAAGTGCTTCAACAAAAAAATATGGGTGCGGTCGTGAAAACTCCAGGCAAGTCCCACAGGTGGATCGCGAAACAGTTGGCAATCGACAATTAGACCGTGTCCCGGTGAGGCAGTTTGAAAGGGATGATTGGATAAAGCGCTGGCATATGTGTGTTGCCTCTAATGGCGAGTACTTTGAAGGCGATAATAAAGATATCAATTAAAAATTGAAATAAATGCGTTTTTTTTTCAAATTACCGGAACTTTTTGATCACAAGGTAATAACACAGAACAGTGCAGTACTCAAGAAAAGCTTTTGAAGAAGTCATGTTTATCAAATTTGGCTTCCAAAAACTTATTTAATGGAAAAAATTTAGGCAGCATTCATTAATTATGTCACGCAAATCTGGCCGAAAATTAACCCCCCCTCCCCCCATGTCACAAATTGTCACAATTTTTGTAACCCCCCCCCCCCAGGCAATTATGTCACGTTTTTGTTAACCCCCCCCCCCCCCCCCCCTCCCCACTCAAAACTTTTTATTCAAATAGCCAATATTAGTCACAAAAAATCATTTTTATTTCATACAGAAACAAATTCAACTTTCCTCATATTATCTCAAATTGCATTCTCAAATAATACCATTCAAAAATAGATTCAATCCTCAGTCCAAGGGTTTTGCAGATGTTGGTCAGCATTGATGACCGGGAAGATATCTGCGTCCGCTGAAGCACTCGTAATGGTTTCTGCCACATCAGTCAGATCAAGTTCTTCGTCATCTATCCATTCGCAATCGAAGTTGTCTTTGTTGGTTACAACCATACATTCCTGTTTACGTTCTGCCACAACTTTAAACGGACGCAATTTTCTCTGAAATTGAACGGATGTATGCTTGTGCATCTTTATGTGCTCGCGAAGCATGACTAAAGATGCAAAGTATAGGCCACAGCTGGAACACACTCGTTCGTTCAATGAGTTTTTAATTGAAGGACAGTAAAGATCATACGGAATCGTTCCATATCCGGACATCGATTTAGGTAGAATCTGTTGAGCTTGTAATGAGTTCAATACGAACATTGATGGGAAATGCTGTGGTTCGTCCTTCGATGACCCAATCAATCCTCGAGATGTTTGCGTCAGAGAGATTGGTGGAGGCAAAATCCATTGCAGATAACGTGATCGATGCTACTTCGCAGTGGTGAGCAGCATTTCCTGTAAAAATATAAATTTATGCACATATAACAATTATTTGACCATCAAATGCATCTCAAAATTTTACCTATCTGTGCATTTCCGTATCTGGAGTAAATATTGGCTGGTTCGCACATGAGTTCCAAACCAGTGTTGGTCATAGTCACGAATTGACTTCGGATCTATTTCAGAAGCATCAGGATCGATATATTCAGCCAACGTCGGATGACCGTCGATGACCACATCATTCCAGACTTCTGCCAAAACTTCACCAGCGTACTGGAAATTTTGCTTCTCCAAAGCTGAATCAGTTGTACGCAATTGGGAATCCAGATGACTACCAAACTGGTCGTGTGGTATTATCAATCCAGAAAGCTCCTTACTCAAGGGTGACATACGTCGCTCCACTCTATTGAAAGCACTCCTTCCCGGAGCGTTCGTTGCAATGAACAGCGTGTCAAGGTTGTACTCTTTAAAATGGTGTATTGCTATCTGTATTACCTTGCGATATCTCGGATTTTCATCAGGTCCACCGTCGACGGTAAAGATTAGGACTGGTTTGACCAATCCATCAAACTTAAAAATACCATCAAACGATTCAAGAGTTAGAAGCCGCTTGATGTCTAACGCATGAGAAAACGCCGTTGACGAAGCGTGTTTGCCTGACCGAATTGCAATGTAAGTGGGGCCCGAAAAACCAACAGCCTCCGGTTTGCCAAGACCATTCGGTTTGATTTCGATTCCAGCGTACACGGACGGCAATGAGTTTATGCTTATTTGCAACTATCCAATCGTGGTCAGGAAGCGTGATTTTGTACTCCACAAGCATGGGAGACTGCTTATTGGCAGCCGTTAGGCCTATCGCCACTCTCGCCTTATCATCCTGACTGATAAATCCTACTTCATTGGGCCCTAGCACAGATGCCAGTTCTTCCAATGATCTTATGGTCGCTGTACAGAATCGGCCATCGGGATGATCGTTGTGTTTTGCTACTTGCCGCATCAACTTCACTGGTACAGTATTTACGTGACATTTACCTTGATGGGAATTGGCTCGTTTTGGGATTAACCGCAGATATGTTGCTGTTCTTTTGATATTGAATCCCTTGCCTTGTATTGCAGAAGTCAACTCATCTAAAGTTTTAACGCTTCTGACGCTCTCATCACTGCGCTTTTCGTGGGCCGCAGATCCATGAAGTGCGATATCGCATATTGCCTTGAGCAGCTCCGGTTGCTGCTCTTCAACACGAGGGCGGCCAGGAGAATTTCGGAATGAAAGATAATTTCCTGAAATTTGATATTTATATCTACTGTGCAAACAAACTAGTTAATATATCATATTTACCAGCCTCTGGGATGTCCCGAATTAACAGTTGTTTAGCCTGCTTCATTTTCTCACGATGCTTCTGCTGCCGCTCTTGCTCGTCTTCCTTGATTTTGAGATTCTTTTCAAGTTTGATCTTTTTAATTTTTAGCCCTTCGAGTCTCGACTGATCATCATCCGTCAATAGTCCAGCAGACTTCTTGTCAATCAGAAGCACTACCTCAGAGTTCAGATTATTTAGCTCAGCTTTAAGTTGTTCCTGTACTGGTGCAGGGCGTTTATTTGATGATGACGGCTGAGCCATATACTCAATTTCCTTGATGGGTTGCGCGGGTTTCACTATCGGCGCTGATTCCTTAGGAGCACTCATAGACTTTCCCCATAGTTGAAGAAGTTTACCTTTTTTCTTTAGCTGCAAGGCATGAAGCTCTTTTATTTTGTTATTGACTTGCTCTTCAAGTGCGGTGTTGTCATTGCCCTTCCGTTCATTCCAGAAATTAGTAGCATCCAATTGGCACTCCCTTTTCTTCTTATCCGGGTAAGCCTTTACATACGCATTGTACAGCGTATTAAAAGTTCTCCACGATTCATTTTCCAAAATACACTAACTGCGCGAACCAATTTTTCACCAATAAACACTGGACTTTATTCACTGACGCACACTGAATGAGCTGCAGCTGTCATTCATGAACGGTGGAATAGTATTCACTCTAACTTGAAAGTACCCATTAATGAGTCGAAAAGTACGCATTTTGAAGAAAAGTGGCTTAACTCATTATTAAGAGTATACTTTCCTCATTTCTGAGTATTGCTTACTCATTTATGAGTATCAATTAATCATTAATGGGTAACGAATACTCAATTAATGAGGAAAATATACTCCTAATAATGAGTTAAGCCACTTTTCTTCAAAATGCGTACTTTTCGACTCATTAATGGGTACTTTCAAGTTAGCGTGTTAGGTATGGTAGGTGTCGGAGCCAAACACCGGATCCGTAGGGTACTTGAAGTAGCTTGCTAGCTCTCTTGCGACAGAACTCAAACGTGTCCTAACACGGTAGGAAAGGAAATAGGTGTCGCGCAAACTAGCAACTGTCGGGTAAAACGAGTGCTCTGTCTTGGCTCATGGGTGGAAAATTCAACTCTTCTTACCCTGAAAAGGCCGGGTTGGGTTCCAAGGCCGTTGACAGCAAACACTCTAGTCGTAGGGTGGACTGTATTCAACACTGTATAACACTGGGCTGTTGCACCGGATAATGGATCCAGAAGATATTGATAGAAAAACTACTGCTTCTATTCACTTATCCTTTATTGCTTTTTCCTTTTGATCTTAACACCTTAGAATTGATATAATGACTGAATGACTGCGCCACTGCGGTGCCGTTTTTATATTGTGCTGCTACTGTTAGGAGTTCCAGAACATAGCATGGAGCATAACAAAAGCAATGGACCGTACCAGAGAAAGACAAAGAACAAAGCCAGAGAACAGACAAATCCAGAGAACGATACAGATCGAAAGACAATGGAAAGTTCCAGGAAATAGAAGGTCAGAGAAAGATGCAAAGCTGTAGAACTGGGCGAAACGGGGCGGGTCAGAGTTAATGCGAGGGGTGTGTGAGTGCTGCGTGTTTACTGCTGTTGGTGTTCGTTTGAAAAGGGGGGAAAACAGTAGGAAGCGATATTGGGGGGATTTTCATTAAAATTTTTTTTTTTTTTTTTTTTTTTTAAAAATCTGTTCTCCCATTTCAGCTCTCCCCCCCCTCCCGTTTGTCACAAAATGTCACGGTTTTCTGAACCCCCCCCCCCCTAAAAGCGTGACATAATTAATGAATGCTGCCTTAGGAAACAAAATTCTTCGATTCAGGATGTGGAAAGACTTGCATTTACGACTGAAAAAAAAAGTGAGATGACACTCGAGCGATGCATGTTATCTGCGGCTGCGGAACCTTTATCACTTCTCGACGTCGATCATCCTCCATTAATAGTCGAAATCAACGTATCTAGGTGTATCGATTTTGAAGATGTTTCTGATGAACCGAGTTTTGATTTCTGCAGAGCAGATTTTGAAGGAATGCTAGATGCACTTTTTTGTACGGACTGGACTAATTTGGAATCCATGGTAATTGTTGATGACGCTGTTGATTGTTTCACTGGCATCATGCATACTATTATCGCTAATTATGTCCCTCTGCGGAGACCTAACCATAAGCCGGCTTGGGGGAATACATGCCTGCGAGATTTAAAGCGTATGAGATCGAGAGCATTTCGAAAATACTGTAGAATTCGTTGCCCACTCGCTAAGCTGGCTTTCAATCGAGCTAGTAGCAGATATCGGACTTACAATTACTTCTTGTACAAACGTTATACTTTACGTATGCAAGAGAAACTTAGCAGAAATCCTAAAAGTAGTAAGCCAGTACTGCATCCGATAAGTGCAATCTGTTTTCTGAACACTTCAAGTCTGCTTTCAATGACATCACGTCATCTCCTGCTCAAGTCCAAAATGCATGTTTAGACACACCGTGCGATGTCTGCTCACTGGGAAATTTCCAGGTCACACCCTAGAACGTTGTATCTGCCATCAACAAACTGAAATATTCCTTACCTAGCCATGATGGTATCCCTTCATGCATTTTGAAGAGATGTTGTGATGCTCTGATTCATCCTTTGACACTATTGTTCAACGCCTCTTTGCTGGAGCAAAGATTCCCCTCCAGCTGGAAATTCTCCATCATGTCCCCTGTGCATAAAAAAGGTGATAAACGCAACATCGAGAATTATCGTGGAATAACTTCGCTGTGCACCTGCTCCAAGGTATTTGAAATCATCATTAATGATATGCTGTTTGCCTCCTGTAAAAACTACATTTCTTTGGATCATCATGGTTTTTATCCCAAGAGATCAACATCTACGAATCTCGTCCAATTTACTTCTTTCTGCATGCGCTCAATGGATCTTGGAACACTAGTGGACGTTGTAAAGGATGTACGGAATCAAATTGCACCACTTTTAAATGGCTGTAACTTTTTACCCGTTGGATATTTTCTATTGAAATTTTGGGTGGAATTAGTTCAATGTGTATTTGTTTACGCTGTGTTAGTTTCACTAGCAGATGGGCAATCGTTGCGAAGATGGATTCGGAGAAACAGCAGTGGCGCAAAGAAATTTTGCTCACGTACCTCGACAATCCGGATCTTTCTCATCGTGCCATCAGCAGGAAGCTGGGAATGGTACATTCTACGGTGTCTCGTGTTTTAAATCGGTACCACGAACGTTTGACCATCGATCGGAAAGAAAAAAGTGGCAAAAATGGATCTCCGTATAGTGTTAAGGATCACAAGCGGGTAATTAAAGCTTTCAAGGGGAATCCCAACAGTTCAGTTCGAGATGGGGCGAAGAAACTGAATCTAACCAAAACTTTCGAGCAAAATGCGAAAAAACGTGAAGGACTACACACGTACAAAGTCCAAAAGGCGCCTAATCGCGATGAATTGCAGAATACGCTAGGTAAAACACGTGCACGGAAGCTCTACACCCAGATGTTGACGAAACCACATTGCCTCGTTATGGATGATGACACGTATGTAAAAGCAGACTTCCGGCAGCTTCCAGGGCTCCAGTTTTTCCAGGCATCTCAACCCCCCGAAAGCACCGGAACTGCGGCCAATTGAAAAGTACTGGGCCATCATTCCGAAGCACTTTGGAAGCATCCTAAGGAAGTGAAATCGGAGGAAGATAGGAAGAAAAAATAGATTGCCACGCAAAAAAAAGTTGGTTTTAGCTTTCGATCCCTTTATTGTGCTCTTGTGCGGTCGATCCTGGAATCCAATGCTGTGGTTTGGTGCCCCTATCAATCGATCTGGATTGCTAGGATTGAATCAATCCAACGGAAATTTGTCAGGTATGCTCTGCGGGATCTCCCATGGCAAAATCCGCACAATTTACCGCACTACGAGGACCGATGCAGATTGCTAGGCATAGCAACCTTGGAAAAAAGGAAAAGTACTGCGCAAGCTGTTTTTGTAGCTAAGATTCTTTTGGGCGATACGGACTCACCGAGGATCCTTGAGCAGCTGAATATATACACTCCAGAACGACCACTTCGCCAACGAGATTTCATGATGCTTGAATCTCGCAATGCTTTGTATGGTCAGCACGATCCCATCCGCTATATGTCAGCTACCCTCAACCAAGCGTACTTGTTGTTTGACTTCAATACATCTGTTGACAAACTGTTCGACGAGGACTTGACGAGACCTGCCCTAAGTGCTAAGAATAATTACTTTTATGGCTAGACCACGAATTAGAATTTTCATGTTATTAATTTATTTTGTGTTATGTATACTTTAAAGTAGTATTGTTTTCTCCATGTTTATGTGATTAGAAGATATGGGGTTTTTGCGCCTCGCTCACAGGCTTTTCCCCATAAATATTAAATATTCATTAAGACGGCTACCCGAACAGGAACGAATAACTTGATAACTGGTCTTGGTATCTAAGATCTCAGATTAAGAGGTAAAATACCTGAGGATAATACCATAAAATTGTTCCCACAATTTTATGCGAATACCAAATTGAGGTAAGACAGTAACAAAATAATACCTCTCAGGTATTCCCAGGTATCCGAAATAACAAGTTTTGTTATTCGAGAGATATTTTGCTTGAAATTCTTAGGTATTTCGATAAGGTATTTTACCTCTTAATCTGAGCTCTTTGATACCAAGGCCAGTTATCCAAATCAAAATTAGGTATTCATGTGTTGTTGTCTCCTGCCGAAGTCCAAATGTCTCTTGGGGTAGAAGTGTCCTAAATGACTAAGACGTTCAGTGAATGGAAGTGCAATCCTGAATTCGAAATACAATAACGTATCGTTACATTTTGACCAAATCCAATTGCGGTCATCTCTTGTAGTTTATTTTTACCGGAACTTGAATTACTAGATGTTATATGTTCGATTTAATTAATTAAAAAACTCTACGCTAAAATTTTATTATTACATTCAACATCATCAATGTTAATATTTTCATCGAGTCTGTTGATATTGTAGGGATTGAGAAACAAATATACAATATACAAAGTTTTTTTTTTCGTTTAATGAATATTGGTAATGAAAATATATTCGTAGTTTTGTACTCGCCAACCTACAGTGACCTTCGAACTCGAACCAACTTACAGTGAAAACATTTCCATTAACAGTTGTTTAATTTTGAGGGAAAATCCTGCTTTTGTATATTGATGATGACGACGCTCGTTTGAAAAATACTGATGGCTGCTTGCACCTTAAAACTTTTGTTTGCTGCCGTTGTACCTGAATAATGTTTACTAATATTTTGCAGCAGTTTCGTAACGCATGCATTTAAAAAAACAAAGTTCACCGATTTTTCATGCGATTATTCTGCCACCTGGTGGTGGGTCTACCGGTGAATCGTCAATAAATATAAGTAGGCTATATACAGAAAAAAATGACAGCTCTATCATTTTATTAAGGGCAGCCATGGCGAAAGCAGTGAAGGAACTACGTTCGATGGGTTGTAATTACCACCGGCTCCATCCCGGAGCAAAAAAGTCCGTCATCATGCCGCACTTTATGTCGGCTGGATACAGCCAAGTGGCCATATAAAAGATCCTGGCACTCCTGGAGAAAGGTGAAAGCATCGGGCGTAAGTTGAGGGACCGGCTATTTCACGTCTCCCATAAAGGAGGAGAGCAGCGACTTAAAGTACATCTCCCACACGAAGTTCCCGATGAAGGTCCGCTTGTGGGTGATAGTCAGTGAGAAGGGGATGTCAAAGCCGCTTTTTTTTCTTCAGGACTTGCGGTCAACTAGGAGGTGCACAGCCTGAAGTGCTTGCAGGAAATTGCGGCCTTCATCAAAAAAGACCACCCGATGGACGATGTCGTGTTCTAACCGGATCTGGCCACGGCATATTAAGCGAAGCGGTCGCTGCAGGAGATAGAGCGTTTGAAGATCCCAAGCGTCCTCAAGAACGTCAACCCCCTCCCCCCAGCGTGCCTCAGCTGCGCCCAATTGAATATTTCTGGTCTAATTTGAAGCGGAGGATCTATAGACTGTTCCAGAAAGTATAAGCCCACTTTCAAAATAACAAAAAAGTCATGTTTTTTTAGTTTTAATAATTTTATTTGGCAAATCATATTTGAATTTGTGTTTTTTATGATATTTTACTCTCGTTTAATCAAAATATTTAATCATAGCCAAAACTCCTAACTTTTCCTCGAACATGACCCATTAGCTTCTGCACAGTGGTGCTTCCCACCATTTTGACCACTTTTGGCTGATCTTTTTTAAATTTTTGGATGTCGTCAGCTGGTTTTATGAATCTTCGAAGCTTTGTTTTGGTTAAATCCCAAAAAGTCTCGATTGGCCGTGCCTCCGGGCAGTTCGGCTGATTCATGTCTTTCGGCACGAAACATACATTTTGATTTTTGTACCATTCTAAAGTGTCCTTTGCGTAATGACATGACGCCAAATCAGGCCAAAACACTTCTTAACCTTCGTGCTGCCTGATCATCGGCAAACATCGCTTCTGGAGACATTCCTTAACGTATTTCTGAGTGTTCATCGTCTCCGTTGTGATGTACGGACGGACTAGATATTTTACAACACTCGCATATTGCCTGCCAAACCATAACCTTCTTACCGAATTTTTCGGTAAAAATTGCCTTCTCCGTTTCGGGGATGTCTTTGTCTTCGCTTACAGTAAAGGGTTGTAGTCCGGGAAGCGTTTTGTAATCTTCTGTTTCATCGTCCAGAATTTCTACACAATAACAAATCGTAGAGTTTGCGGGCCCATGGTTTCACGGACGCGGCCTGTTTTGGGTTTTTTCTGCTTCCGGTATGTTTTTAGCCCAAGTCTTTCTTTGGCACGCAAGACGTTACTCGACGAGGTCCCTAGTTTTTTCGCAACATCCCGAACGGAAGTCGCTGGTTTTCGCTTGTAGGCATCCCTGATCTGTTTATAGATATCCGGACTAACAGGACCGGATTTCCGACCACTCTTCGGCGCATCTTCATACGTACACTGTTCTCTATATTTTCGAATCACAGATCGTACCGCTCCGACGCTTACACCCTCTTCCTTGGCCAATTTTGTCAAGGAGAGTCCGCTCACAGTGCACCATTTGAGCACGATACTTTTTCGTTGTTCCGGAGTAAGACCGCGCATTTTGATAGGTAACGCAAAACTGGGCACTTTTTTTATGCTATGTCATTCAGAAATGTGCAAACAAAAGGACGCAGCCAAAACATGTTGAAATATTACTTTAAAGTGACCATTAAAATAAGGTGTGCTAATACTTTCTGGAACAGTCGTTATTTGAACAATTTCGTGATGATACTCGTTCCGGCCAAACGCCGTAAGCCTGCCGGACAGGGGTGGAGTCATTTTTGTAAAATCATGAATTAATACAGGAATGAATGCAAATTTGCTTTGTTTTGATTTCTTTTATCGTTTTTTTCCATCCATCCGAAAATTGTCTCTTTTTTCTAATGCAAGCGTTAATTTCAATACATTTCTTTAAGAATACGTAGAGAAAATAAAACAATAGGTCGTGTGGCATACAACAAGAATAGCACCACCATGTTGTGTTTTAAAATATATTTAGAATTTCCATACCGATTATGCTGCACTCTGTTATGAAGGATAATGCAATCCGTTTTGCATCATAATGGTTCATTTTGTTGGAACTATTGTGGAACATTTACACTTAAATCAAAATATTTGTAAAAAAAAGAGCGAAATAAAAATAGCACCTCCGTACATGAAATGCACTGTACCAGAATTTTGACAGATATTTGTTATGGTTTGGAGTCAGGTGCGGTAGGTTTACACATGAGGTGAAATTGTAATTAACATGTGGCGTGTTCGTTAATGTAATCCATCAGTAAAATCAATAATGATAAAATGATAAGCATCTTACCTTCGAAGAAAACGTAAAATTCTAATTCTACCATAATGCAGGCCTCTCTTCAGAAAAAATTCTTTCCTCATACGGAAGCCTCCTGGAGCGACCAGCGCTTGCGCACTGCTTTAGTTCGGAGCTTTTTGTTGGTTAAGTTAGGATGTCCCTTAAAAATCAGTTTTTTTCATTCTAACTTTTTAGTTTCAATTATTAGGAAAAAAATATCTTCAGACGAAGATGCACGTTTTTGCTGAACTAAGTGTTTGGGTATATTATATTGTTCAAAAGTTAGGGGTAATTTTAACGAAAAACATGTCCGATTATAAGCAGTCCCCGTTCGTGTTCCCCTGGAGTACTTGGGCTCGTTTATTTAGCAATTTGTTCCTTGATACCCATTTAAACAAGAATTTGATGATTTTCTGGCCAATTCTCGTCTAAACAATCCTGAGATCAAAAAGAAAAAATGCATGTTTTTAGTTAAAATTATCCTTAACTTTTGAATGATAAGCTGTTATAAAAAACTTTTGTCGAGCAAAAGTGTACGCTTCAACGTTTTCAATATTACAATTGAAAATCATTTTTTCTCAAAATGAAAAACTTAAAAGCTATAATAAAAAAAACTCAATTTTTAGAGACACCCTGATCTCAACGATAATGAAGTCGGAGGATTACATTGCTAGATTTAGTTTTATCTAACACAGCGAGTCCTTGACGGGTGCAGACTTCGTTTTCCGGCAAGATAATGCTGCTATTCACAATTCCAAGTTGAGTTAATCCTGGTTTGTTGACAAAAATAAAGTGTGGCCAGCTTGCTCTCCGGATCTTAATCCAAGCGAAAACCTTTAGTCAATTTTTGTTTGTCGTGTTTATAAAAATGGCCAATAATTTGACAGTATAAATATGCAGAAATGTCGTGTTCGGGAATGCTAGGGGCAAATCAGGCAGGATACGCTGGAAAAACAGTTTTATCCAGGAAATCAAGGCTTATTGAAGTTATTCGAAACAATGGCTCCTATACTCATTACTAAGTTCTTCTTCAACATGATTTGATATCAAATCGAAGGGGAAGGTAGCTCATCAAATCATCCGGTCCGCCTGTTAGCATATTGCTATAAGGTACCAGGTGGTTATACACCGATTGCCTGTCGATTAGCCAAAATTTGAAAGACGTCTGCATTGACTTCCCTTAAATTATAATAAATCATTGTTTATAGGACCTAGTCCCCCCCGGTTGGTACCAAACCGATGAGCTTGGAAATAGATAGAAGTTGCTAGGAAGCACAAAAGGCGTCTAGAGATTCTAATTTTACTAAATCATTCAATATTTATTTTAAGTAGATTATAAAGACTGCTCTTCAGGACGTCCAACTTGCTTGTTGCAGATATTGGTTTATAGAATGTTATAGTTTGTAGAATGTAGTTGTACAAATTAAAAGTTTACGAAAAACAAAGAGTCTGCGTCGAGCATCGGCTGTAAACGGTTGTGGCGGTGCTTTGTTGCGTCCATTTTTGTGATTGGGCATAGCGCGTTATCTGATATTTCGGTTACCTATTCTTCGGTGGCGCGAGTGAACGAGTAGCACAGCAAAAAAAAAAAAAAACAATAATCTGCTTTCCGGTGAGATGTGGTTCACCGGGTGTGGTGGGTCGGTGGTGGGGATCATAATTAATTGTGAACTATATTATTTGTTCGCCTTACTTGCCAGGCCACCATATCTTGGAGCAAGTTAACCATTATAGGATTTCGTGAGTGGCATTTCACTAGACAGCTTATTGCTTACCAAAACGAACCCTACTGATACTCAATCCTGTTATCCAACATCCCAGTGATTTATCGTGGAAGTGCAGACGAGCTCTCGGCTTCTAGTAATGCGAATATCGTGTCAACATATTCCTACTTTTTCCTTATTTGATTTGCATTCAGGCGGGGCTGGCGCCGTCATTGCTTTAGTTTGGGCTCATCAGTTTTTACACATTGAGGATGAATGTTAGTTCCTAGCATCATTTGTTGGTTTTCTGTGTAATAACAGCTGATCTCTCAATAATGGAGTAGCAACCACGGGCGGTCAATCATGCTCATGCTCATGTTCAAGGTTTTTCGATAAAATTTGAATTTTATTATAAGCTGGGTGGTGTTATTTTTATTTAAATATTTTTTTTGTACGAATTTTTCGAATTAAATGTAAATGTTCCACAATATATTCAACAAAATAAACTGAATCGTAGTGAAACAGATTGCACAAATATTCAAAATTAAATTCATCATAATCGGTGCTGAAATTCTGATAATATTGTTTAAAAACATGGTGGTGCTTATCTTTTTTCTCTCAGTGTATGTTAACAGGATTGATGCAAAGCGGAAAGTTGGGTTGCGTGGTCGTGCGGTTAACGGTGTCGAGAGTACCACGCAGTGAGGATTGGACTCCCGCTCCAGTCGGTGGAACTTTTCACAACACGAAAATTTACCTACTGGTCCAATCGGTGTTGTCCCTTGCCCATTATGTATTAAGTGTTTAGTCTGTACAGCCTGTGGTGGAAACCGGTGTCGATTGTTTTTTTTTTTTAAAAGCATTAATCTATTTTATTGTTGAATACAACTAATGGGAAAGCGACCATACCCGAGATTTACGAGGGTGATTTCGATGTTAGATTCAATTGATCGGAAGAGAATTTTCGGACCGTCAAAAATAAAACCATAATGTTTACGTCCTTACTTTACTAATTAGTAATTGCATTATAAAAAAAACAATAGTTTATTCGATAATCTCATCTCATGTTGCAACCAGTGTGTGTGTAACTTCAGAACAAGAACAAGTTTGAGTCATCGTTTAAAATCTACGAGTGTTACGCAGCCGTTAGGTGGGGTGGGTCCAATCCGAATTCGAGTTCATTTCATCGCTACACCGTCCGAAATAGAATGGCAGGTGGTTTGTTCGGTGTGCGTTCAGCGAAATGAGACAGCTTAGCGATGGTACACGTTATGGGTCAGCAGGGGTTGGTGGTGCAGTTCATGAACTTCATGGTGCACCTGCAGGGGTTCGTGGTGCACCAGAGTAGTAGGTTGGCTGTAATAGGACAGAGCTGGGGCATGGGAATAAGTGACGGCTGGTGAGTGAGACACCGCATAGGTTGGGGCGGCATGGTGGTAGGTCACAGCTGGGCTATGGTAGGCAACCGGGGCATGAGCAACGTGAACTGTTGGGGCGTGGGCAACGGCAACGGATTTCAGAACGGTAGCTTCTCCGGACTTGCTGACGACGGCGTTGAATCCATTGACGGAATCAGCCGTGTAGTCTACAGTGCGGCGGGTGCCATCGGGTTCAACCAACGAGTACTGCGGAAGATATAAGTTTGTTAAGCTCAAAACGCACAACGCTGTAAAACTAATTACGACCACATCAAAGCAGTATTTGTTTGTTTTTTCTTTTTACGATACGGAAAAACCGCACCATCTACGGGAACGAAGCTGATTCTGCAAAAGAAGAACCGATAGAGCTAACTGGTGGGTTTCTAAATTTCAACTTTTCCACACAACTGTAGTAACTCTCGAACGGATACGGTTTCTTTCCTGGAGTGCTGGTTGATTCACATTTTCAATTACTTCAGAGTATTCTATGGGTGTCAAGAAGAGTTTCCTGAGAGAGGAGGCTTTGGAATGCTTTGCAGGTAACAAAGGAAAGCAATTCAGCAGTGAAGTACCAAAAGATCAATGTTTGCTTCTCACTAATGGAAGTTTAAATTTTCATAGACAATTTTCTTGCTTACCGAGGTTTGAAAAGAGTCCATTTTTGAGTTGGCTGATTGTGCTGCGAAAAGGTAGTTGATCATTGGAGGCAATTCTTGAAGTTCATGTTTTTATGAGGCGCTTTCAAATGTATCTCTCAGTTTTTCACATAGAATGTTAAAAGATTTAAGAAACGTTTTATTTAAAAATAAACTCTTATTTCAACGCTTTATTTAGAGTGACTCTTTTTTTTTTTTTTCAAAATGCTATGTCGTAAATGACACTTGAAATACGTTAAACAATTGAATAGATTTGTTAATTACCTCAATGAATGATATACGAAGAGGCTTAGTTTGTTTTTTAAAACCCTGAGTTCATCTTTGAAATGCAAATTGATTTCAACGATGGAAATTTGTAGGATTCTGGCAGTGACTGAGTTGCAGTGTTTCTTTTAAATTAGCAATTCTAATTTTCGAAATTAATTTTCCAACTATATTGGTTCCCGGAAAACCAAAAGAGATGCGATTTAAACATACGTTAACCTAGACTGACTTCAGAAGAATTTTATATAACTGGAACGTACCTGGCCGGTTACAACATCACCATCTCGGGTCTCGTGCTGTTCCTTGTTGTCTCCGGTGACGGCATCGTTAACGCCGTACGAGAAGCTGTACTGCGGATGAGCATCGTATTCCTCGGTCTGCGGAAAGAGAAGAGTGAGATGATGGGTAATTTTCACTCAAAATTAAATAACTAGAGTGGCAACTCCTCTCGAAGACAAAAGGAAGAATCCGTTGTCTCCTTTGGTTAAAATTAAGGCATTCTCGTTCGTGATTGAATTTAAGAACTTTGCAGGCATCGCAACTTTTCATTCAGACCGAGCTGAATGAAAATTAATTAAAATGTGCCAGACTTTTACTTAGAAAATTACTGCGACATCTTGTGAGTTGTTTCTAAACTGCAACTTACATTAACAGCAACCACATCGACAGGCAACGAATGGACGCCAACGGCGACAGCTGCAAGCAGGACGACTACCTGTTTAGGGAAGCGTCCGATTGACGCAATTCAGGGTGTTCGGTTTCCGGGATGAGAAGACGCCATCGTTAGAACGAAATCACGGGTTTGATGGTAACGGAAGCAGCCAACATGAAAAGTAAAACGAGAAAAAAAGATTCACTGGGTTAGCTTTGTTTGAATGGAAGTGGAGGTGATGCCCGTCTGTGGTGGCACGATCTCAGCTGTGTGTCTTGATTTATTTTGGGAACGTCAGATTAATGTGGCAAATGGCATATCCCGTAGGATGGAGTGTCGGCAAAAGCAGAGCGTATTTTGCAGATGTTTGTTTTTGGGGATGGCTTTGGATGTGGGAGTAAACAACTTGGGTAATGGTATGGGTATTTTGACTAATTAGGTCATTAAATGACACTTTTTGACTTTATAAATGCGCCAAGAAAACAGAAACTGTAAATACTGGGAAGTAATACTTTCAGATTTACAAACTAACTTTCATGTTTTTCTCCCTTAGCCCATTAGATAATGGCATAACTTCAAAGCAACACTATACTGGAGGTGGCTTGGTTCGATTCCCAGTCTGGTTTAGATACTTTTCGTAATTGAAAATTTCTCGATTTACTGGGAATTGGGCATGCTTAAACTTGCCACATAATCATACGAAGGCACAAAAAAACACAGGCATTGAATGCTGTCAATTGATAACTGTGGAAGTGCATTCAGAGTGCATATAAATTGATAGCAGACAATAAGAAAAAAAATAATAAGGGAAGAGCTTGAAAGGCCAAGAAAAAATTCATTGTAGCTAACTTGCCCAGCCATCAATATTGTTTCGAAGAGTGTTTACTCTACTCTATCATAACTACTTATGAGTTTGTCCGGAAAATCAGCTGCTTATACCCCTAGTAGAACTGCTAAACACATTTGATTCAACTTTTACCTATAAGAGGAAATGCTGACAAAATAAATGGTTTTTACCCAGTCAACCACTGTAATTTCTTAAACTTAAGCTCTCTTAAAGTTTTTGTAAGCACATTTTTTTAAAAATTAAATTCTAGTATACAAACATGTTTTAGAAAAAAAAACTACTCTGTAGATTAACCTGATGCATTCCTTTAAGTAGGATTTCAATCAAAATGCAATATTAAAATGCTGTGTTTCAGGAAACCATGTTCGTAGGAATCTCTAATTTGGTGATATATCATATCATCATCATTTCATGTCATACATCTTTTCTATGAGTTTAGGATTTTTCTGTCCACTGGAAGAGCTCATATAAAAAGTTACACGCATGTCTTTCGGATTAAATTTGCCGTCAAAAAGTCAACAAATTTGAATACTGATGAAACAAATGATTAATAACTGTAGCTAGATTGAAATGAAGATTGGAATTGTTTGGTCACTACCCAGACAAGCAAAACACACGTATATTGAATGTTGTTTTTCTGCTGTACAAACCTAAATGTAAACAAAAAAATTGTAAAGAATGGCGAAATATGGATTATATGTGTAAAAGTAGAGGCCATATACGTACAAAATCCATTGTTTTCTAAAACGAGTTGAATTGACATCGTATGTGATTTAATTATTACTAAATTCGTTTTAATAAATCTAACGATGTAAAACCGATTTAATTTGTGACGCAGTACGATGGATAAATGACGCATCGCATATAAGTCGATTTGCACTCTTTGCGATCTAACTTAAAGAGAACACGACAAAGGTCACAATTATATAAGATTTTGACATAAAATGTAGGAATAAGCGATACAATCAGAGCTCTGTTATACGACTTGTGGGTATCCGGGTAGGAACCTATTACAATCGCTGACTTAAGCTTTGAGTTCTTGAAGAAAAGAAATTTGGATTTGCACTGGTCACATTCATCCAAAACATCCAAAAAACACAACCGTTATGAACCCAATTGAAAAGATACCTGCCACTATTCCCGAGAAAAGCAAAAATCAGTTAATAACAGTCAACGAATGTGTTTTAAAATGTTTTTTTTTTTAGTTCGATGTGTTCTAAACCGATGGTTCTGAAATATTTTGAGCAGGTAATAGGCCAAAATTCCTAATAAGAATAATGGTTTGGATGTTCCGGGTTTTGTCAGTAATAACGGCTCATCAAAACCGTCTGTTAACAGTACAGATGTTTTACTAAAAACATACTGAAGGCCATTTTTGGGAGAAACTTCGAGATATGCTTCCATTTATTCCTTCAAATCTTATACTTAGGTCAACAATGAAGTCAACATCGGTTTTCCTAAGAATTTGTGTAGCCATCACTTTAAATCATCACCAACAAAAAACAGGATATCATTTTTCAACCAGATGGAAGTCGTGTCAACATTCTTCGGGACTTTAAAATGGCTGAAGCAGAGTTTTCTATTTCGGCCCTAGGATCTTCAGTCTTTAGCAGCAAAAGAACGGTTGTAGGCTCTGCCGTCATCATTTAGAGGATCCGTCACATTTTTTTTCATCCTTTTGCGATGTGATTTTGGAAAATAGGAAAATGTGATTTTGAAACAGATCGTTCGATGTATGTAGTGTTGTATGGCAAATACTGTTCTTTTTACCCGTGTGGCCATGTATGTATCTTCGAAAAATTTTCGTCGTCTTGTTCTTCATATATGGTTCAAGAAGTTTGTTGAGGGATTATAACCATGAAAATATGCATGATATAACAGTGAAAGTAAGAGAAACGAGTGTACAAGCAGCTGCAAAGAACGAAATCCGTTTGAGTAGTTTTTCATTTGTGAATTTATTTTTCGAGGCAAGTAGTGTCTTACTCTAGATCGTAGTGCAACCGGAAGTCGACACGAAGAACAATACAACGATCTCTTGACAACTCAAGAACATTTTTCAGGCTACTGTCATCAGGTAGGTTACTTCCATTGTTATGATGACGATCAACCGGATGTAGAATTTGAGGTTATGGTGTCAAATAATGCACATTAATAATTTAAGTTATTCTAAGTAATCAGTCTGTACGACATAGTCGAAGATGGTGTACAATAAATAAATAAATATATATATAAAGAATTATTTATTGTTCCTGTAGCAAACTACAGTTATCGGAAAGTTCAAATTTCTTATTTTTTAGAGTAGATTTATTAAGTTTTCATCTCTGGCCGCAAATTGTTTAAACAGTTAATACGATTATTTAATCTTGTTCAATGTTTCAGTTAGTTTGTAGAAAATCAAGGAAACATACAAATTCTAGTACACCAACCGTTAAAAGAGCAAACGTAAACTAGATACAAATGTAGCCAAATCCGGAAACTATTTCACGAGTATATATTTGAATCAAATACTTAATTATCATATTTTTTGCCTTAAGTGGGTCGGTTCCTTAACTTGCGTCTTAAAAATGAGAAATACCTTTTTTTCTACATCGTTCTTACATTCTTCATCGTTGTTTAATTTAATCGTAGAAAAAATCTTAGATTTTAGTTTGGAAGCCAGTTCTAGGTGTCAATTATCATGTTTTCATACTTTAATCCATACAGCCACCTTACATTATATATTTTCCATTGATAATTTAAAATAAAAATGTTGGGGATATGGAGGGACCATCAGGACACCCGATTGAAACGATTTGGATGGGGAAAGAGGGAATGCCAACTCCCTATTATTAACATTTCGCGGATAAATAGCGGGCTTTTCTCCCCGCTCATTGGGGCATCCTCCTATTAGAAGAGACGGCTTATTGATACATTATTTGATAATATTATTGGAACCCCGTGGATATGTCTAGTCTATCGGCCAACCAATCCGTTTTTGACCTTTCACTCAGTGACATGTGACCGGAGGTTGTTAAACTTAATTAAATCTAATAGGGAAGTAGAGCCTACAATGAGGGGTAGACAAATATCATCACCATCATCATCATTATGATGTCATATTATGGACATTGGGAAATCAATTGTTTCGAAGGTTCATCTGGAACTGAAATATATTTGTCGGAAAGCGATTTTTGATATTCCATTATAACATCCTGTTGAAAAAAAATCATCCAGTTACCACCTAAGAAATAGCTTGATTGTTTGTTTTCGTCAGGTTCTGTGCGTTGTCCGAGACTGTAATCGCTTAATGATTGTATTGTAATGCAGCAAAAGTCCGAAAATATGTTTAGCTATAAATTCTAGGACAAAAATTTGTGACCATGTCCTTATCGCCAGAGGAAGACCATATTTTCAGAGTAATGGCGCTATAACCGCAGGTATCATTAGTGAGAGAACTCAGTCTGAAGAATGAGGACTTCTTAAAAGAACAATAACCTATTTTGAAAATGATTACATTGTGAAACCCAATCATATGACAATATCTCTTTCCAGGAAATTTCATCTGAGCAAAACTTATTCTACAAAACGTCCTAAAACCTTTAACCTAAGTTCATGCATAGACGGCGCCGGCGAGCTATCTAACATGATCTCGGCCCAATGGGCGGAAAAATGAGCCTGCCCTCTATTCTGAAACTGTTAGCAATGGTGAGTTGGAATTCCCACTCTCCCCATCCAGAGTGCTTCAATCGGGCACCCTTATGGTCCCTCACATTTCTCAGTATTGACATTAATTGTTTATATGATTATGTATATATTTATATGAGAGAAAAGTACTACTTCATGCGTATCTGTTATATATGTTCTTTACTTAGTTGATCCTGAAATAAGTTCTCTCACAAATGGGTGGCTGAAATAGACTCCATTTAG
This sequence comes from Aedes koreicus, assembly GCA_024533555.2. Taxonomy (NCBI): domain Eukaryota; kingdom Metazoa; phylum Arthropoda; class Insecta; order Diptera; family Culicidae; genus Aedes; species Aedes koreicus. The sequence continues at coordinate 36,798 of JAHHFK020005901.1, forward strand.
AGATACATTTAACAATGCAGACGATTTTTTTACATTCATTTTCCTTGGAGTTATGTTTCGATAAACAATTGAATCCAATGTCTGTAAAATAGAATTCCTTATGAAATTCAAAATTGAATGAATAATGAACCAGCAATATTCAATTATTTTATTTCCCGATTAGACACATTTCAAACACAGATCTGTGTTTGTTATATATATGTAAATAAATGAAATAATAATAAATATATATTAAATATAAACATATATAAAAAAACTTCACATTACAAAAAGGTTGGTGGTTAAGATTATTACCTTCATGTTTCTTGAACAGGCTTAACTGTTTATACCATGAATTATGGAGGAAATAGCTGTTGAATATTTACCTTCACGATAAATTTTTGCTAGTTGCTCTAGTGCATTGTTTCTAATCAATTGCTTGAGCGGCATGAAAGTAATGCTTTGTTCATACTAAAGAGTTGTTAAATGGTTTTTATTGGTAGTTTTTAAAGCACTCTTATGCCATGTTACAGCTCCGTGGCATAAACAAGGCATAGTAGATCACGAAAAAGTAGCATTTGAGTAATTATGGAAAATCAAATTAAAAACAAAAAAATGTAGCAGCAACCCCCCAAAACATCACAGCGTTTGATTGCGTTCTTCACACCATGAAAGATCCACATCACATGAGTTGTCTTGTCTTTAGAACCAAATTTCCAAATCTAAACTTTTCTTCAACGAAATGTTACAAAGCTGAACTAGAAAAACAGTTTTTATGAGATTTCGACGAAATATCCCTTCGGATAATTGTCCATTCGTCTAAATGTCCATTTTACTGAATGTCATTTAGACGAAATGTCAAGCCAACTAAATGTCATCAGAGCAAATGTTTTTCAACCAAACGTCATAGATCCTAGCCCGAGTTGTCAAAATATCAGGAAAACTCAAAGAAGTTTCGTTGGTTATGCTCACGAATATTTGGGGTTGAAATCAAAGGCTTTTTTAGTTTATCACTCTGCTGTATAGTGATGTAAATGTTATCGAACGTTTTTACTTTTGTTTGGAAATTATAAATTTTACACGAGACGTAATTCATGTTTGTAAAAGTCAGGGAACGTAAACAAAGATTTCGTGTGAAATTATGTCTCCTGAAACTGACACATACACAATTCGACAAAGGATGTGTTTGATTGAATTTATTTTCTCATATTTTTCAACTCATTCTTATGTGCCAAAGGACGCTTGCATGTGTCTGTCTCGGGGCACCGAACTTACATGACATTTTGGTAGTGTGTAGAGTATCTGGATTACTTCAAGCATATTAGGAAAACTATTAAACGACAAAACAGGAATGTTTCTTAGCTGCCGTATTTTTTTCTTAATAAATAAATGATAGCTTGTTAAATTACTAAAAGTTATTTACTCTTTCATTGAATTTAATTTAAAAATTTATCAAATAATATTGGCTTTCGTGAAAAGAAGGATCTCAACGTTGACGAATGACTTTTTAATAAACGATTTTTCTAAGCAGGTCACCAAATAGCACACTTTATTCGACGACGAGTTAATAATGAGACTCGTAGAAAAAATAAGTTTATTTTTTTTTATGGTGTTCAACGTTTTATGTTGAAGATCAAATTTGTGTGTGTATACAATCAATCACCCATTGACCGGCAGTGCTTTTATGGAAAAAATTACCTGCATTTCTTTGATGATTTATATGATATCACTATATGCAAACATGTTGAACCCTGGAGATTGAAGGCTGTGGTTAAGGTGTATTTCCGATAATATAAAACGACCGCACCAAGTTCCTTATCTGATGCAAAAAAGCTCATATGGATGCACTACCAAAGAAGAAATGGAAAAAACTACCAACGCATTATCCATCAGAAGAAACGCGGCCATAACACAATTGTAGAGGGAACCGATTACACTCACTACGTGTTAGGCAATATTCAAGATTTTTTAATTTCACCTTTATATAAATTGAATGATAAAATACATATTGTTTGTTTTTTTTTCGAACACGACGCTGCAAAACCTTAAAACGTCAGCACAAATTTATTGAAAAACTAAAAACAAATTGAAAACTGAAACATCTTTCAATACTTGCACTACTAAATGCGAGCAAATTCCTTTATGTTCCTCTAGAGCAAGATAATTTTTTGACAGGTATTCGTATGCGACTTACAGACTTTTTCAGTGTTGAGCACTCTACTTTAAAGTGAACAGGTGATGAGTTAGTTCAAATTTTCTTAGTTTTCCCTTTTACAGTTGTTTTACTGATACGCTTCTTTAATGTATTTTTTTCAAAGTGAACTATTTGAATTAAGGTGATAGTTTGGTAATTAATATCTTGAGTTCACGGCATTTAGTGATATTCTAAATATATCGACTCATGGCTAACACGGTCATCTAATACTAAAACTAATGAACTCACCCTACTCAGTTTTCAAAATGCCATTTTAAGCACAAAACATGATTATCCAGGTTCCTCTTCTTACAAAAATTTAAACAAGAATCCCATCTCAAGAAGACAGTATAATACCTTGTCATCGTAAAATCAGCAGGTTCTCTAAGCTGTAAGTCTACCACCGGTATCGTGCGTGTGTCGCTCACATTATCTACGCCAAAACTTGGTAAATAACAATCTCCCTTATTGTAATCACTTCCTTAGCTCGCAAAAAAAGCCAGTAATCAAGCGCATGGGCCATTTATGATGTTCATCCACCGCAGCGCTGATAACGTTCCAACGAAAAGCGCAGTCTTGCTGAGACGTAAACTTGAATTGTGCCAACTGTGGCTTCGTCCTGTAAATTTCTACTGCTTCTTCTCCGCAGCGGCGTGCCGAACAAAAAAGAAAGCGACCGAGCAATTTCCATATCGTTAAATTTTACTGTTAATGTTATCTGGCTGTTGGAGTTTGCTTTTTGCTTTTGCTTTTTCTCTCGACAGAAGACCTACTTCCGGCTGGCGGAAGTGACAGCCCTGTGGTTTGCAACGGATTTTCCCCAAGTTGGCACCTGTTTTCGAGTTGAGTACAATCCTTAAAATTATATGTTGGTCGCGTTTGATTTTAAACTGATTCCTTTGAAAACCTATGTCTTATCAATGCACTAATTTTGTCAGATGTTAAATGTCATATGAATAAGTTCTTGGCATTGGATTAATTATTCAACATTTACTCTCATTTTTTGGAGATAAAGTGAGTATTTTTTATTAATAACTTATCCCGAGGAGGAGAAAATAACACATGAACTGTTAATTTTGATCTTGATTACTGCGGTTGGTATTGAAGAGTGCTGCATGAGAGGTAAAAAAAAGTATAAACTGTTTTTGTTGGCACAAAAATGTAGGAACATTTTTATGGTATTATCCTGCATTGTTGCAGCGCTCATTAATACCAACGTAAGCTATCGAGATATTCGTTCCTGCTCGAGATCTTAACGTGCCAAAAGATACCCCAGAACATGTGCTCATTTTGAACTTTCGAAAATTCCTTTCAGGTTCTTCTCTCTACTCTGTATGTATGTACGTTAGCATCGTCATCAGCACTTGCTCTCTACGAAGGTCTGCCAATTCTTCAACGAGGCAAAACATCCTGAATCGAAGTTGAACTAAAAGAGACCTCTCAAGATTTCTAATGAACCCCTCCAGCTAAGGAAACAATCACCGTCGTTGACGGCGACCCACAGGAGGCAAATCTGTTTCATTCACTGCGTTCTTCCAGCGAGCATGACCAACGATTAACATCATCTGGTGCTCTGTCGTCTAAAAGCGAAAAAACCATCACCCTTATACAGAGCTTACTTGTAACGATCTGGTATTTATTTCATTGCCGTAGTAGCGAACCCGAGATGAATTGAATACTAATGACCAGTTGCATAAGATAATCCGATTTACTGATCCGAAAGGGGCTATCTTATGAATGTGGCAGCGTGGGAAATTCGATGGAAATTGGAACTAGTTTGGCACTGTACCAGCCATAGAACTGTATATAATTACCGCGCGGCGGGACTTAAACCAGCATTCAATTATGTTCTCATTAAATTTGTCGCATAATAAATGGCTAGCCGTGTTAGAGCAGTCATAATAAGTCTCAGCCGTACGAGCATAATCACCGAGAAGGCTTGGGAAAGGAGCAGCATTCCCAACACCAGTGACAGCTGAAATGCTGTCGACACATGAATGAATGTTTAATAATTAATGCTCATCACGCTACAATGCGTCCGTTCCTGTCTGCAGCTAAGTATGGAGGAATTCATGAGTTGATCAAGAATAGGATAAGCCACGTGTGATTCGCGCTCCACGAAAGGGAAGCGACTTTCATCTCCGGTCAAGAGCATGGTTGGAAAGCTAATTATAGTCCCCGTTGATGGGATGGATGTTACGTGTGCCATTAGACTGATGCAAAGTTTGAAACTGTTTTCGCACACACAATTTGAACATTGCACGGGAATTTCTATGCGAAAATTTTAGTTTAGTCAAACTGCTCTCAAAATATTCAGCATAACAAACAATTTGCTAAATTACACTTTTGTTGAACATCACTTTTCGAATAAATGTAGGGAAGTCCCTTCTGCTCAGTAGGCTACATTGATATTTCTGGAACGTAGAAGTGAACGCAAAAATCATGGCACACTGTCCAAAAGCATTATGTAGAAGATCATCAATCTTTTAATATAACTATTTATTTCAAATTTTCAATTTTATTCAAAGTTTGGCTGCAAACAAAGTTGGTAAAGGTGTAGTTGAGAAAATGTACTACGACAAGAGCTATAGCATCTATCATTAGAAGAGCTTTGGAAAAAAAAAGTAGACGTCGATTGAAAAATTTGGTTTCTCTATAACGGTTTGCAGGTAATTTTCAAACGACATGTGCTGTCTCAAATTATCACGAAATTATATAACATTTTAAAAAACGTGATTTGAAATGAAGTAAGCAACTGGGAGTGAAAATTTCCATGGTTTGCATCAGTCTAGTAATCCATTTATCATACATATGCTGAGTAGAGCTCCCCTTATCTAGTAAACATATTGGGTTTGAATAGTTTACATTCAACGCCTCGTTTTCCATTAATCTATCCTTAATCATTAATCTATAAAGCATATTTTGCCTCGTAGCACATGTACTAGAGTAATCATCGACCTAGTTGTGTCGCCATATCGATCATTATTGATTTTTGATAGGAAATGTAAGCTGTGGCCACAGCAACCCTCATATCCGCTGGAATATACGATTTCCCTAGATATCTCATCGCAGACAGGCCACAGACCTTGTGGGCGATGAAATAACGAAGGGCAAATGGTAAATGCCATTAGCAGAGGACGCACCAAAAAGTTGTTCCTTGAATGGAAATTACATTCCCATTTATACGCCAAAAGTACGGAGACTCTGCCCCGCCCCCTAACAACCACAAATTTTCCCTTTACAGGTTATGACCTCAAAGTTTCTCAAGAGAAATCAATTTCATTTCGATTTCGACAGCCATGTGCAGCCAACACCGGATGCTGTCGGAACGGAAATTTACAGATTCTCAGGATGTACCTTTACCAACTACAGTCGGGTCACCTTCTAAATGGTGGGTGGTGCCATACACTAAACCCAATTTCTCGGCTGTCCTACATTGCAACGGTGTTGATACTTGAATTGTGGTTAGAGAGCCTGTGGTAAGCTTGACACCTACCGAAAATGAGCTTAATTGACTGGATGAAATCAAGCAATCAGGCTGGGTGAATGTCACCACCCACCCAGTAGATAGAATCTCAACTGTACCTTTCGAGGTGATGAAGTATTTACCCTTCCCCGCACACATAAAACGTTCACACACTTGCATGAAGCACATCCCGGTTTTATGGATAAATTTTGGATTTGCGTTGAGAGTTTACCTTCCAATTCAAGGCTGGTGATGGTGGAATCTGAATTACCAGTAATGCGATGCTGAAAATAAGTGGGACGTGTAGAAGTAATGATTTTTCGAATGAATGCCAACAAAAGCGTTTCTGCTGAGATCGTTAATAGAGATGGCATCTACATGTTTGGTTTTGCCTAAAACAGGCATGATTTCTTACTAGAGTTGTTTGAATTTAGTTTTGGGCTGTAAATCCTTAGCAATATTAGAACTTATCAAGATTGTTTTCATTTCGCTCACTCGGAAAAATTTTTTAGTCCTCATTTCTCACATTAGATTTATTTGTTGTTTTTGAAGATCAGTTGATGAAGTATTTAATTAGTAACTCTTTGCATTAACCAGAATGATCAGGACGATGAAATGGTCATTCAATGTGGGTTAAACTCTGTCAGATTTGTGGTGCTGTCAAAATGGAAAACTCTTTTGTACCACAGGGTTTCTGTTGCTGTAGTATTCTGGATTGAAAATGTTACTTTGGAACAGTTTCTTACTATTTTTTGTTGCGAGAAAGCAAGCACTTTGACTGATGAGCGCTGCATAATTTCTTTCTTTTTCTAGTTATTATGCTTGTAGTCCCGTAAGGAATAATCGTGACAGGTTGGTATGTATTTAATATTAAAAGTCATAATGAATACCAATCGCAAGTAAAACGTTTCTGTGACAACGATCTTAATTCAAATGGTTCATCTTAAAAAAAAATATATGTTGCCGTACTTAAATGCACTTGAATTTAGTCCTCAAAGCTAGAGTACAAATAATGTCTCTCAAATATAACCAATAGAATTGTATGGACAATGGATAATGATTTAACTAGTCCTAAAAACTGCAGTTAAAATTCACCTTCCATTTTATATTTAGTCAATGGAACACACAAACCGAGCCTTGTTTAAAGATTTAATCAATTCATTTCCTCATCTTTGGTACTGTTGTTGTTGATGGTGTAACTGTTTACTTGACTATGAAATTATTTCTAAGAATATATGACGATTTCCCTGCCTCAATATTTGTGTGATAAAATTGAGAGAGGAAATGATACCCTCCTCTCTCTTGCTCTTACGCTAATTACACTGACAATACAATTCGGTTTATACTACGAAATCAATCGTTTGACTCACCAATCTATTCAATGTTTTATGCTACGAAATTTATTTGAACTGTTTGTGTAGCTGATTTCGTTGATGTTTGACAGATCCGTTTTATGAAGATGAATTCACAGCTTTCGACTGAAAACGTGGGACGCTGCTACTATCATGTAAAGGTAAACAGATAGTTTAACTCCTCTGTAGTAACACTAACATTAATATGCGAATGCGATAGAAGAGGAGCAGTGATTGGCTGATCCGCACGAAATTTATTTCGTACATTGCATAAATAAGTTGTAATGATGGCATTTTGTGCGATGACAAGCCATACTAATGTTTTTGACAATTAATTCGACTCCCTGGGAATTAATGACATAATGACATAATGGACATTGTTTCACTTACCACATTATCATATTTATGCAACCTGGCATAGTATGCTCTCAATTGTCAATCTGTAGAAGTGCATTTGGAATATGATGATGAACCACAAAATAAGGCCACAAAAAATGCATTTGCATGAATAATTCGAAAAGCAGGTGATAAGCCAATCGAGATGAGCCATTAGCTTGAAATGGTTTTTGAAATAGTTGTATGTGAAAATGAATAACCTTAAATGACTTTTGGAAAAACGGTCTCACGCCTATGAGTATGCTTTACGATTATTACTCCACGCTGGATTTAGAGAGGGTCGTGAAAAGCAACGGCAGCAGGGTAAATGCACCCTTCTTTTTGGGGAAATGCTCCTTAAACTTTGGAAAAATGCTCCTTAGATGCGTTTGCCCGGTATAATGCAATCGGAGGTATTAACGTTCTGGTTAGCGCTTGCCGGCTGTTATGACGGGTCTAAAGTTTCTTCAAGATTGTATTCATTTTGACGAGTCTTAATTTCATTTTGAAGAGTCTTAATTTCGTTTTGACGGGTCTTCATTTCGTGTTGACGACTCTTAAATTCAGAAACTTTAGACCCGTCAAAACTATACAATCTTGAAGAAATTTAAGACCCGTCAAACCATCCGGCAAGCGCTAACCAGAAGGTTAATACCTTTGATTGCATCTAAGGAGCGTTTTTCCAAAGTTTAAGGAGCATTTCCGCAAAAAGAAGGGTGAATTTACCCTTTGCCAAAAGCAACATATTCTCAAAACGTGAACAATTGCCTTGGACGTCGATAACTCTCGAATTTTAAATCTCTCTCCCTTAATCCATTTGCGGAAATTGGTGAAGCATAGTTTGTTTTAACAGATGTTTTAGTTGAATTACGTGGTTGAGCTGTGTATCGCGAGACAATGCCAATAAGAGCTATTGTTTACGTTTCGAGTTAGACTCTTCTGACATGATTAAGCGTTAGATGATGGTCATAGATGGCGACGATTCATCGGCAGTCAGATCAGTCATGCTCTAGTTATGAATTGTTTGATGTCGTTTCGGTTTTTTCGTGACTTTCAACCTGCGGTTGGTTCGTCACGCCAGGGAGACGATCTGGATCCTACATAACTAACCCATCAACACATGGGCCGGGACTAACATCCTTACTTCTCTTCCGAAGGAAGACGTGATCAGAGATTTTTCGTCTCAGAAAATCCCAACTGGAATTGATACCAGACCGACTGGGGTGAGAGGCAACCACGCTTGCCATTACACTGTCTCAAGATATGAATGTTGGCAACAACCGTAACAATGTGGGTAACATTTGCTTTAGTTTTACCTATTATAAGTGATAATCGTTTCAGATTAGCGATTGTAAATTTATATACGGATAACTCGTGTGTGAGTGTTGTTTCTCCGAGTCTGGATACTCCATAGCAGTAGTTTTATTTTTAAGCAGATCGCAATGGTCTCAGTTATTTTCTCGGAATGAAACTACCAGCTTTCTGTTCTCCTCATTTACAAGCTACGTTTCAAGCATCTTATTCTGCAGGATTTAATTGATTGTAATCCCCTATAGATTCTAAGTAATCGCATACCCTTAACAGTTCTTTTTTTTTTAAATATCTTAAGCTATAAAAATTGGCAACATGTGAAAGTGAACTCGCTTTCAACTTGAATAGCCTGTGAAAAAAACTGGTTGCAGTTCACTAAGTTAGGGGATCCTTGAAGTTACTCTTCATGAAGCACATTTCGATTATTTTTCCAAGTATCAAAGATTCGCACGGCTGCCTTTACTCTCCATAAACACAGTCTGGGATACCCTTTTAGAACCAACTGATTGCTAAGCAAAAATAGCTTTGTAAATAACACCTGCGTCACGTTCATATGTGCACCCAATGCACTGCACGAGCTATTCTCGCGCTTGCAAATAATCTCTCAGAAAACTAAACAGTATTTTGAAAAATGATGAGCGTAAGTATCAAAGTGTAGAGTTTAGATAGAATCGCAAAAAAATAAAGCGAATCATGATGAAACTGAAATCCCATGATGGAATTGCTCCAATCTCATGAAGGAATTGAACAATTTCTGTAAAGAATGCCTAATAAGATACACTCACATCCTAGAATCTGCTAGTAAGCTTACATTACAGGAAACGCTCGAAATCTTTACCAGAATGCTCATGAAAATTAACGCTGGCTTACGAGTAAGATTTTTTTTTCTAACTGGTTTTAAGTTGTTTCTATCAAAATTTGGTCGACTTAAACTTGACGCATTTCCTTTCATCAAGAACTAAAAAAATTTGCACACCCCTCATTTTGAAGATGCCTCTATTTTGACTTTGAGATTAGCACTTCAGTTATCAAAATGTCGTCGAAGGAAGAGAAGCAACGCATCAACATTTTGCACGTGCATGGCGAAAATCCAAACTACTCTCACGCCAAGTTAGCATTATTGTTGAATGTGGCTAAATCAACTGTTACCAACGTATTGAAAGTGTTTGGTGAACGTTTGTTGACAGCCAGGAAAGCTGAATCAGGGGGAAATCGAAAGCCGGAGGCCACAGCGACGACAAAAAGAGTTGCCCGCTGTTTCGAGCGGAACCCCAACCTCTCCGTCCGAGATGTCGCAAAGAAGCTGGGAGTGGCGCCTTCAACCGTGGATAGAGCTAAAAAACGAGCTGGACTGTCGACTTACAAGAAAGTGGTGACTCCAAATCGCGACGATAAACAAAACACGTCGGCCAAAGCACGATCTCGAAAGTTGTACACGACGATGCTGACGAAGTTTGATTGCGTGGTACAGGACGATGAAACTTACGTCAAGGCAGACTTTAAACAGCTTCCTGGACAGGAATTTTATACGGCAACCGGACGGGGAAAGGTGGCAGATATTTTCAAGCACATTAAACTGTCAAAGTTCGCGAAGAAATATCAGGTGTGGCAGGCCATCTGTACCTGTGGCTTGAAGAGCAACGTTTACATTGCGACCGGAACCGTCAACCAGGAAATTTATCTGAGCGAGTGCCTACAAAAACGTCTACTGCCTTTCCTGAAGCGACACAATTGTTCCGTTCTATTTTGGCCAGATTTGGCATCTTGCCATTACGGAAAAAAGGCCATGGAGTAGTATGCTGCCAACAACGTTCAAGTGGTGCCCAAGGACAAGAACCTTCCCAACACGCCAGAGCTCTGTCCAATCGAACAATATTGGGTCATCGTCAAGCGGAACCTTAAGAAGACTCAAAAATCTGTTGTGAACGAGAAACAGTTCAAGACAAACTGGCGTTCTGCGGTGAATAAAGTGGACAAGGAGACTATAGAAATCTTATGGTGTTAAACGAAAGACCCGGCAATTTGCGTTCGGTTAAAAGGAAGCATAGCTGAATATTTCTCCTGTATTCTGTATTAACTGAACTTGAAAAAGAAAACGAATTTGACTTATTAATTAAAACTTTGATCGACTCACACACATTACCGTTTGACCAAATTTTGATCGGAACACTCTTTATATGTCAAGATAAAATGATAGAAACCCCTGAAATACAGCAAATCAATTATAGAAAATTCGTAAATAATCAAGAGTAAGATTTGCTGAAAGCTCATTTGAAACTCGAATGAGGTTTGCCATAAATCCTCAGTAGGATTCGTATGGAAAAAAAAAGGATGATAAAATCGAAGGCCCGTGTAAGATTTGTTTATTTGTAATTTAAAAATTAAAAAACACTCATTTCTGATCTAGATTGGTACAGGTTTTGAGTTAGATTCACTTAGAAAAAAACCAAACATCCAATTATTAGGAAGGTATGCCGAAAATTCCAAACAAGATTCTTTCAGGTTCAGGAACATGTTTTGCTGGAAATCCTGATCAGCATGCATTACAAATCTTTATTTGATACAATGAGATTTTCGACTTAGAAGTTAGTATAGTCCTAAGAAATATTCTTCCAGAATCTCTGAATAATCTGCTCAGCGTGTTGCGCTAGTTGAAAATTCCGAGAATGTGTTACTGAGTTTTTCTGAGCGCACACTTCCAAATTAAAGTCTCTCCTTAACAATATATGCCCAGTGGTCTGAGCAAGAAACTACACACGCTCGCTCCATTTGACTCAATTTTGAGTCGAATTTGACTTTCGTTAAAAGTGGAGTCACTCAAATTTGAGTACACATTGTTGGGATTATCGAATCGACAAATCATCAACGTCGACTTGCATCGAATGGATGTCCAAGATTTGACGATTCGTCGATCCCAACAACGTTTACTCAAATTTGAGTGACTCCTCTTTTGATGAAAATGAGTCGAAAGCAATGTAAAATTGAGTTGAATTTGTGGTCGTGTACCCTATTTTCTCTTTTTCTTTTTCTGTCTTTTTTCTCTCTCTCTCTATATCTCTATGTTTTCACATTTTCTATTTGACTGATAATTGAGTCGTTTTCGACTCAATTTCGTCGGAAGTGAAGTCACTTAAATTTGAGTGAACTTGTTTGGTGTAGACATGTCAACCAATCAACAGCATCGAATGGAATTCGATGGTTTTTAAAATTTGGCAATTTGCGCTGCAATAAAGTTTTTAGAATTACCGAGTAGGAAAATTTCTAACAAGCCAAATTCTATTTTACTCCCGTCACGCATCCGGAATATTCATGGCCATTGGTTTTCAAAATTATTTAGCTTCTAATTTAAGTATTTTGTTATGTTCCATTGTATGAAATGCAAGTATTAATTATTGCAGGCTGTTCCGTAAAATCTGGATTTTATCTGAGATAGAGTCGCATCCCTAGGATTTTACAACCAACTTATACCAATTGTTATCAAAAAGTAACTATGCACACTGGCTGCTTATTATTATTGATACTTTACGATTTCATACACTTCCCAGTCAACACAGAATCGCATCTGATAGCGCATATGAGTACAACGTGGGGGCGTTCATTCGTCCATTTAACTCCATGTTAAATGTACGCATATCGCCTCTACTTTATACTCATATCCGTTATTATATGCGATCTTGTGTTTACTGGGTTACATCTCTTTTATTTTGTCCACTCCTTCTGTGATCGAATCAAAATATAAGATAATGGAATCAAATGATATTCCGTCAATTTTATCGATTCCGTAACCATCACGCCGTCATTATAGGAAAAATGTTGGCTTCGGCATTGTTGACTATTCTCAGCAACCGAATTTTAAACCTCGAATTTAGTATTACCAAAACTCTCACCAAAACAATTCCCTGATTATGTTCATGTTTGATAACTTGGTTATTTAACTCTATTTTTAATTAGAACAGTGAGCGAATTTTTTCCTTCAAATACATCACTCGAAAATGCGGCCATTATCGTATTGCCTACAATAGAAACAAATTTAATAAACATTTTAAAGAGAACGATAGCCGAATCAACCAGGTGCTTCCGCCAGTAGTTATGCTCACTTGAGAAGTTTGGCACTTTATAAAAACACTTCATAGCATAGCTTTCAATGTAAACAAACATAAAGGTCACATATGTTCACGGCACTAAGAAAATACTATAAACGGGACCACATTTAGCTTGCCGAGAAGAGGAAAATATTTTATATAGCTTCAAAAACAACATTTCAACGAGTCCTCCCTCTCGAACGACCCAACTCTTTAATCTCCATCAATATCTCCTCCCCATATACATCATTATCCACAACAATTCAATGCATGCAAATTCGGGCCGCTATACCTACCGCCGACATATTGCAAGTTTCGCTTGAATTCGAATCGGGACCTCCGACTGCCGGAATGCCACCGCAATTCCACGAAATAATTTTTCCCTTCCTGGCTGGCATTACCACCGAGTTGAGCTCGCACCAGAATCATCGCAACGGCATATCAGCAGAGGTAGCGGCTTGATGACATGCACGAGTCTCCGTGTTTTTCTCGTCACGAGACAAGATCGGATATATTCAAATAGCTTTTCATAGCACCGGATGATGGGGACATAAATCTATATCTACAATGGTTGAGATTTACGGTATGGTCCATGAAAATTGCGGCTCATTTTTTATGCATAGATAGAAAACCAATTTTTCGATTCATGGATATTGCATATTTTGCTGTTGTGATTCGTTGACTCCGGTTCGACACCCAAGTGTTGCAATTAAATCCATTTTTTTTCCACTGGATTAATATCTAATATCCGGTTTGTTTGCTTCGGTCGAATGCCAGTTAAAAGCGGTGGTATGTTGATAATTTATTCAATTTTCGGGCTGTCAGCCACAATCGTTCTTGAATCAAAGAAAAATCCGCATTTTGTCAATATTTAATCAGTGGGGAGACTCTGCTCGGCAGACAATGGGTGGACGGGAAAAAACCCAGACCAATTTAATCTCATCTGAACTGAAGAGGGCTAATACTCCCACGTACTGTGCAGGGCCGTCCGAGGATGGAAATGAATTTAAATCAAATTCCTCCTCCCTCGTAAAATGCTTTGTGGGATAAAAGTGCCTCAGATTACTCGCAACTTTTGGAACAATTGTAATGCAAATAAATGCCGGGCAGCTCCTCTTGCTTGGCAAAGGTGCCAAAGTAACGTCCGAACACAAATAGATATAAATGGATGCTTTCAAACCCACAACATCCCTAGAACATTCATTTTCCACGGCTTCGAGAATAGGGTTGCCGAGCACCACATGATTTTGCAGAATTGAACTCGTGGGAACCTGAGAGCAATTCAATGTTCGAATTACCTGTTGCGGAAAGTGGCCGCCTCTCTTGGGTGGTTGATCAATGTTGTGCACGTGCGGGCGGCGTTCATTGAGAGCGAGCAAGCTTGGCCTTGCATTTCTATTAGGCATCACATTAGACGTGCATACAGGGCATGATTGCTTTTGCAGAATTTTACTCGACTCCTAGCGAGGCTCATTTAGTTGAGTTGTTGGTTTATGCTTTAGTCATGCAATCGTGTGTGGATATGGTGCCGCGTGAATCGTTGATGACATTTTGATAGTTTATGTCGTACGAAAAGTGGCCAAATCGTTGCGTTGAATCTTGGTTTTTGTTTTTGCTGTTCATACGTAAATTATCATATGAATGATTGTTTCAGAATTTTTACAAATCTGTCCTGTTCATGAACAGTTATTGTCGGTAATTGTGACAAAGAAGTCACTGGAATTTTAGGAGTTTGCCATAGGAATCTTTTGGCCTGGTCATTATTTAAAATATTGCTTTGATTAAATTCACTTTTTCACATTCATACAATGACAATAAGCAAATATGTCAATAAACGGTTACTAGGTAAACTTTGTTCTTGTAACGATTGATTGATTGTTGATTGTTCATGATTTCAAACTTCACGTGAATTCGAAAAGCATGAAACTCCAAAATCAAATATGTTCTAAGGACCAAACAAGAAAGATGTCTTGGTTCCCTCAAGTAATTAATATCTTGCAAAATATTCAAGAAATGCCACTTTATTAATTTTGTGTATACGTTATTATTGAGGCCATTATAAGCACTGATAATTTCAGGAATGCATAGAAACTATACTTGAAAAAGCTATGGGTAAGACAGCTCCTGATCACGAGATACTTTTGTACTGCTTTGAAGGTATCTCTAGTAGCACACGTTATTTCCCGTAAAAATCACAACTTATATTACATGATATAGACTATCTTGATATCAGCATCTATACATCTAGTTTTCACTGGAAATAATGTGCATGGCATTTGATATCAAGATACTCTATATCACGTAATATAGGTTGTAGTGTGAACGGGGTTTTACTCCATGTCTCTCCGTATCTTGACAGAAACGCGTATTTCATCGACAATGTACATACTTCTTCATTGTCGTGTACTTATACTCGACTAGAGAAGTCTGCACATTGTAGACGAAATACGCGTAAATTAATAATCTTTCTTCTCATTTTCTAGCTACAGGTATTCCACTAAAAAGCTCACACTCACCAGGATTTACAAGAAATAACGTTTCTCTAACATGATGGTGATGCTACTTTCCTTGAGGGTGCTGAGAGTTTTGAGAAATTTATGTTTAAATCTTACTTCCTCTCTTTGCGAAAAATCAGATACGTCTGTTTGAAAAAGTATTCGAGATATGTTTCTCCACTTTGCAAATATTCAAACCACGCATCACAGCAAGCTGTTTTCAATCACAACATCAACTCTCATTGCTGTTGTGATTGTTAAAGTGATACCCGGAAGGATTTTGAAGTTTCCCGGCAGAACTGAAAAGTGATATCGGTAGCTGAGTTATTTAGTCCGACTACAATGTTCCCGGTAGTGCTGAACCAGCAAAAGACTGGAGGTTACTTTTTCCTAGATTTGAGATCTAGAAAGGATAGATGTAGGTATTAATTTTAAACGTTAGAAAATGTTGCAGGTGGTACCGGAACGACGGAGTAAAGGAATAAAATCGCGACCAGCTCTGGTAGTTTAAATTCAGTTATCGTTCGATAAATTTGTATGATAACTCACCATAAAGCTAACATCGTGATACTTATACAAGGTCTGCCAGGAGATATCATCCCATCAGTTGTAGTAAATATTTTTCCCCTCCCCTCGGATATGTGATCTGGAAGCGATGGGTGGGCCAACGCCATTAGATGGTAACCAAAGACATATCCTACGTTGTTGACTGTTAGTTGACTATTTTTATTTAATGCCGCTTCATTGATGCACTGATTTTACAGATGTGATCCAACGAACGTCCTGTCTTGAAGATTTGAATAGAATTGGCTGCAACACCTTACCTATGCGTTTCATGAGATAATGAGCCGTAGCCACGCTTATATCTTAATCTAGCTGGACAGGTATATATTTATAGACAACGTGTTCAAGATTATCGACATTTGTAGGAAACCGACTGCTGGATTCACTTAGTAGAAGTGTTATTAAAACTAGGAACGTCGCGCCAGTCTTATTTTGTTATGTCTCACTTCAAAAAGCCATAATAAAAATACGACACCTTTTAACCATGATGTACAAACAATTTTATATCAGCTTCATTCTCGATTATTTTATAATAACATATAGGGAATACGCGAGATGAAACTTCATTTTGCCACCGAAAAGCGAATCTTATAGCTGATTATGACTCAAATAATTATTGTTAGATAAGAGATAAGTATTAGCCAAATAAATACTAGACACATAAAAAGGAGACAATGAACTGACAAGTATACGTAAACTTTTCTAGAATGACTATAGAGTTTAACTGAATGAGGCAGAAGACAACAACTGACAAGGTGAAAGGTGAATTAAACGAGGTAAGACGAGGTATGCATCGATGATTTTTCAGAGCACATAAGAACTAGACTTCAATTAATTAAATTATAAACGACTGAAAAAGCTACGACGGCACATTGAAATGATAGCTAAAACCAAAACGGAAGAATGTAAAACACATGAAAATAGTAAGGCAAACAAAAGGATAAATGAATCAGAAGAGGTAAGATGAAATGACACCATACAGTGGACATGAACATTATTAAGAGAATGGGAAAGCAAACTTGAATGTGTAGCGTCTCTATGGACAACATAATTCTTGCACTGCTGGTGAAATGCTTCAAAAGGAGTTAAGCTATGTCATTCTTACGCACAAGGAGCAATACAAAAACTGCTTATTTTTGATTCGAGAAAAAAAAAGACAATAGGGGGTTTTATTTTAAAAAAATAAAAAAAATAAATTTTTTTCTTGGATATCGAAAACGGGTATTCTTACAAGCACAGATAAATTATTTTAAGATTTCAACTTTTTTTTCTCGATTTTTAAACCAAAAACATCTTATAATTTTTATTTTTACAAACTGGCATGAAGTTCACAAAGTGACATTTATGCAAAGTAACAGCAAGCTGCAACGCCTTTTTGACGTTCTTGATGTATGAAATCTATGGTTGGCTCGTTAGTTCAGGTAGTCTGTTTTTCTTGTAGCGTGTTTCATGGTGAAATAGAATGGTGTTGTCTTGGAATCATTATTATTTCATAATATTTTGAAATTGTTTTTTTTTCAATAGTTGCATTTGTCAGAATTAAAAAAATAAATGAAATGTTGTTATATTATTATATTTTTCATCGAAAAATGTCATAATCCAAATACCTCTAAAATACCGTATTGAAGAAACAGACGAGAGGATTCAAAATTCTCAAACGTGACTCCTTCCGAATCATTTTCAACAGCGTCTTATTGGACGACATGTTCCGTGTATGGCTGGCAAAATGATTCCAAGGAATTAACGCAACTATATCATCAGAGGCCTGGTGTAGAGGTTTCTACTCTATACAGAGTGCCGCTAGTAAATTTGTGTCATCGGATTTATTCAATTCAATTTAAAAAAAACCAAACATTCTGAAATGAGCACTCGACACTGAAGAAGTCTGTGAGTCGCAGATGAAGGCCTATCTGTCAAAGGATAGGCTTTTTCTAGTGGAATTTAAAGGAATTTGATCGCGTTTAAAAAATGTTTCAGTTATTTTATTTTTAAAAGTGATCAACTGAAGTGTTAGTCTAAATGTTTCCATGTTTTCCAATTTTCAAATAGTTTACTACCAAGCACATACAAACTGTACATGTTCGGCACCTGGTGATAAGCGATGGCAGAAGCTGAGCTTAGTGGTTAATTAGCGTTTTGAGAAAAAGGTCCCCCATTGAAAAACCGAGACCCAAATTTTTTTTCATAAGAACTAATGTTCTTCAAATACCCCCCCCCCCCCCCCTGCCTGGGATGCGGTGTAGCATCCATATCTCTCATGCCAAAGTAAATGCAAATCTCACCTCGGTCAAGTCACAAAAATACCTTAAAGGGCCTGTTCATAAGCCACGTACTCATTTTTGAAAATCTCAGAATCACCCCCCCCCCCCCCCTTTACCTTTTACCCGGACTTTTTTTTAAATTTTGTATGGAACGTTGATTTTGTTCAGATACCTTCCTCCTTCTATAAAAATAAATAGACCCAAATGTGTTTGAGTGACTACGACAGGAGATGAACCTGCTAGACCGTTAAACCTAAAAACCGTTAAAAACTGATTTTTATAGCGTCTTAAAATACATTTTTCATTAAAATTGCCCAAAAAAAACATGGACGTAGTTAGAAACCGATAATTGATAACTACCAGAGCAGGTGACAACAACATATGAATACTTAATTTTGATCTTGATAACTGGCCTTGGTATTAAAGAGCTCAGATTGAGAGGTAAAATACCTAAACAAAATACCTAAGAATTGCAAGAAAAATATCTCTCGAATTACAAAACTTGTTATTGTGGATTCCTGGGAATATCTGAGAGGTATTATTTTGGTATTGTCTTACCTCAATTTGGTATTCGCATAACATTGTGGAACAATTTTATGGTATTATCCTTAGGTATTTTACCTCTTAATCTGAGCTCTTAAATACCAAGGCCAGTTATCAAGTTATTCGCTCCTGCTCGGGTAGTTCTCTTCTATGGCTGCATCCTGTTGTTTACCTTTATCTCTCAGTCTTACACGGAAAAAAATCCGTGCCGAAATCCGCGAACTGCAGTCATGAATTCGAGAACAAGCAAACATACACCGTGAACTGAATCACGTAATCATGAAATAAATCACGTTTAAATTAATTGTTCACGGTCCGTTTTCAATCTCGGGAACGTTTTTGTTTCTGAACAAAATAATGAATTTCAACAGCGTGACGCGTGAAATTTCTTTTTGTTGAATGGCAAGCAAAAACAAGGGTAAGCAACAAAATTGTTTGCAATATTTCATACAACAGACCTGATTTCAGCAAAATCTGGCTTAAATTTACATGTAATATCCCATAAATGTATTCCTAATCTATCATTCCTTTTATGTGCGCTAGATATCTCAAAAAGTGAAATGTTTCTTTCAAACTGTGCGGTTTAATCGTTTCCAACAGTTTGTTGCAAAATGTGTGGACTTTCAGTGGAACAACGTCGAAATATTGTGCCTAAATGGTGTATAGAATTCGGAGTGTCACTGAGGATGTTGACAAAAACGTAAGCAGTAAGCGAGAAAGCCGTTGCGAACAGTGATCAGGAAGTTCAGTAAGGATGATTCGTTTGAGAATAAACCTCAAACGAGTCAAAAAAAGGTCCTGCTAACCCTCTTTTGGATAAACGTATAATAAAGGCATTCGAGCACAAGAAGAGCGGGATGTGGTTCATTGTGCCAAAAAACGTTTGAATCTTCAAACAAGCAGAAGCAGTTGAAACGAAGTCCGAAACAAGAAGCATCGATCAGGCCCAGAATGCAAAAGTTGTAGGATTATTCATTGCTGTATAATCATGGATGACGAAACCTACGTGAAATTCGACTACAAATCTTTGCCGGAGCCACAGTATTATACGGTACGTGAAAGGGATGTATTGAACCAGTCTAAGACATCCATTTTAGTCGAAAAGTTTTGTAAGAAAGCTATGGTCTGGCAAGCTATTTGTAGTAAGTATTCGCAACCCTTCATCATAACTGCTTCGATGAACAGTAAATATACATCAAAGAGTGCTTACAAAAACGAATTCTACCCACGATTCGAAGCCACTAGGATCCTGTTGTCTTCTGGCCAGATCTTGCGTCTTGCCATTACGCAAAATCAACGGTAGAACGGTTTACCATCAAGAATGTTTCATTCGTTCCAAAGAACATGAACCCTCCTAATTTCCCGAAAACTCAACCAATTGAAGATTTTGGGCATTAACGAAGACACATCTTAGAAAACATATCTCGGCAGCAGATACCATTCAACAGTTTGAAAAGAATTGTAAGAAAGTGTCAAAACTTGACGCTAAGAAGTCTGTGCTGTATCTTAGCTAGCAATCTCAAACTGTTCGGCCAAATCTGTTTGTTACGAATGTTTCGACAAACAGCATTTGGTTTAATTTTTCGTATAACCAATTTTGATTCAAAGGATTTTGTTCGCGAAAATTGAAGATGAATTTATCAATCATTAAAATATAATTTATCCGTCAAATCATCTCACAAGCAAAGAGTAGAGCTAGGCCTGGATGGTCCAAAACTGAATGAGTTACCCATCAAAACACAACTCCCATCGAATAACCCCTCACATATTGTGTAAAAATAGCACAGCAAATGAAAACTAAAACAAAGATTCTAGTGTCGAAAATCGAAATAATTGGGTATGGTGTATGGCGTACTTGGGACCAATGTGGTGTTACTACTGATTGTTGGTAGAGCACTTCTTCGTCGTTATTGCGTTTTATCGGGCACAAAGCATAAGCATATATCTACCATGCACTATTGAATATTACGTTTATTTCGATGTTTTAGCTCATAACGTACAACGCAATCTTATTTTAGCGCATTCGACGAATGTCTTCTTTAAAACTTAAATTCTTCTTAAAAACAAAAAATAAGCGTTCCGAACAAACAAACTTTACAATCATCGAAAGATTGAACGAAATTCAATGGTATTTTAATCTATTCGAACGAAAATAAAAACCATAGAATGGATTTGACCTCGAGAATAGACGATAGATTTTATACAATATCTCATTTATTTGGCATTCGTTTATAATCCAATGTTCAGAATGAAAGGCGAATGAATTGAAAAATCATTCAAAGACAAATCATTTTATTTTGTGCGCAGTAAGCAGAAAGTTCCTTCAAACCAAGAGGTTAGTCATTCGGCGCATTGGGTAGGTAACACTGCTCACCTATATTTTTTTTCTCAGTGTACCTGTACCTAGGCTGTGGTTGGTGTTGCTCAAAACCGACTATATTTGTGTCCATTCACTAAGTTACTTATAACTTCAATTTATCACAAAACTACCTTCAATATTGCATGGAAGCATTATTGATTTTCTTTTGAGGTGAACTAAAGTCATCGATAGCAAATACCAGCCGTGCCATTTGCATTCGCATGAAAAACAATTTTCTATTTTTCAAAAGCATTGGTGCACGTGTTCGAGAGGGATTTTTTCCACCTGCACCGAGAAAATGCCGTAGAATATCCTACAAGAAATATAGGTTGGTGGAAATTTCGAGCACAAGCTCCAAACATATAAAGTAAGTAGTACACGAGGAACACCGAAGGATGCCTCCCAGGTGCTTCAAAGTTGTAGGGTTAGAAAATGAAACTTAAATTAGCTTTTGCTGGAGTTGTTGGTCCACGGGTTGCACTTCTTTTTCTTCCTTTTTTAAACTGTTACCGTCTATGGTGATGCAATTCTCGAACATGCTGGGTTCAGCATCATAGAAGGCGGAGAAAACAGTTTGTGTTTACATTTTTTCCGATGGAAAGTTTTTGCAGTCTAGGACTGTCGCTAGGGCTGGATAGTTTTGTTGAAACAGTTTTATTGCGGAGTGCAGCAGCAGGAGAACAACCAAGGCCAAGGAAAGGTATTTCGACTAGATTGTTTGACTGTATGCTGTCTCTTGGATAAGCGCATGCCCACAGGTGGTAGACCCACTTCAACAAAGGTTGAGAACCATACCACTAGGTAGGCAACAAGTTTGCGAACTAATTTGCATTTGAATGCAGATGATGAGAATTGTTTTCGACTTTTTTCTGCTTTTTAGGTTGGATGCTCAATTGATTGATATTGGAATAGGCTGTTTAATGTGTAATGGAAAATTGGATCAGAAGACTCAGTTGAAGATGGTAATTTTTTGCAGCCGTTCATTAAAGTTTCTAAAATAATATCATTTTCATAAGCTGAAAACTGTCTCTTTGTTCAAACTTTAATTATTCATAATATGTATGTGGATAATCTCACTGCCAACACTTCATAACTATGCTTGATTTTTCACTTCCTGTTCCATTGTTCCGCACTTTCTGAAGATTTCCCTTGAATGACACACACACTTTCCCCATAACACTAACAATCACCTCACCTTAGACAACATTTTTGACAATCCTGTTCTGAGTTGAACAACACTTTGTGGAAGAACTGCTACTGGCAAGGATGGGAACCGTGTTGAAACGTTGCTGGTTTATTAAACTTTGATACCATTTTGAGCCAGCTTACACACTTTATATACCTCAGAAATTTGTTGTCACAGCATGGTGCGTGAAAAAGTTGCACGTCGTTGGATGTAAAAAAAAAAACAACTACGAAGCAAACTTTATCAAAAGGAGAGAATTCACCCCACCCAACGCCTTGGACAACAACAAAACACAAACCGTAACGCATATAGAACCTATCTCGGCGGTGTCAATGCGCGAATAGTTCTCCCACTTTGTAGCAAGTTCAACGTGTTTTCCTTCAACAGCGGCTTCGGCTCTCTTTCACACGTGTCTGCTACTTGAGCGCCTCACTTACATACATCTCACAAGATTGAGACGCACCGATAAGTTCTCCGAACAACAACGACGACCTCCGCACAACGATCAGAAACCGATTTTCGGGGTGAACCGCGACGCGATCGAACGATGCAGGACGACGACGCACATGGACTGCACTTTTGTAATCTGTCACAAGCGCACACAAACGCCGCCGGTACGCGCTCTCATCGAGCCGAAGCTATGTGCAATTCACTCCACCTCTGCGAGCGGATCAAAATCCTCAACAGTAGGACATTCTGATCAGCGATGGGAAAAGTGGGTTTAAGTCGGTCACTCTAAACGCAAATACCAGAAGTAGAGCACTTTTTGGTCGAATCGAGTTGTAGGATGAGTTGGTTCTCAGTTTAAAGTGACCGTCACTGGCGATAGGGTCGATAATTATTCAGTAGATTCACC
Organism: Aedes koreicus; assembly: GCA_024533555.2. Classification (NCBI taxonomy): domain Eukaryota; kingdom Metazoa; phylum Arthropoda; class Insecta; order Diptera; family Culicidae; genus Aedes; species Aedes koreicus. The sequence goes on from JAHHFK020005901.1 coordinate 59,821, forward strand.
ATTTTTTTTTCAGTCTTTTGGGAAATCATATTTTGGAGCACTCATGGAATGGTCGCTTGCAGTGTGGTTTACTATTTGATGATCGAGAATTTAACAATTTGTTGAAGAACTTACCTCTTAAAACATGTCTTTTTTTCGCAAATTGGACCATTCAACGCGTTTGGTAGCCATCTGATTCATTTGATAGTTGGATAATCGTTGGGGGTGGCTTGTGAAACTCGAAAATGAAGTTGTGATTAGTCGCATTCGGGGTTAAGTTGTATGGGGAAAAAGTTTAAATACGTTCTTGGAGATTTTGTGCTCTGTATAATTTCCTAATTTTACTCTAACTGATTGCTCGTTACAACATTAATTAGCTGTTGAACTTGAATTGCAAGCGAATGTATGTTTCAGTGCCAACCTTTCCGTCGAAGACTAATACATTTTCTTCGGAAGACAAGAATTGATACGAGGAAACTGCAGCTAAGTAGTATTTTTTTTTCTATTTATTTAAGCTGAGAGAATCGTTTTGCGCTCCCTTCAGTGTCGAACGGAGTTACGGGGTCGAGGCTCATTTTCCATACGAGATGCTTGTGTTTGAGAACTTGAGTATCATTTTCAGTGAGCTAATTGAGCTTATGAGTGGTGGGTTCACTTGGATGTGACACTTCGTGTCCCCAAGCCCTAGCAAAGGAAAATAACAAGCTGGTATCAGAAAAGTTCTGTTATCCCAGATATCATTTTGGTTTCCGGTGTTATCGCATAACAAAGTTAGTTATCACCGTTGACTAATTTTGTTATTATTTTCTACATACAATTATTGATGAACCTATTTGAAGAAACTATGCTTTTTATCAAAGAATTATTTCAAATATTAGCATGAGAATTTGATTGCAAATTGCCCAAGTAACAATTTTAATTTGTAAAATCGTTTATTCCAATTCACTGTTGAGCTTAATGCTTATCAACCGTCAATTTTTTTTTGAATCAAAACTGCTTTTAAATCTTTGTTTACTCAAAATTTGAGAATCTATTCAACATCCACTGCTTAACAACTTTTGAATAAAAAATTAATTTGATGAAGAGATTTTGGGATACTTGCCAACTAATATGTCAACGGAACAGGAGCTTGCCCTAATTGAGTCTATGTTGTCAGCGGGCCTTTATCAGGTGAATAATCTTCTGAACGCGAACGGAAAGCTACTTGACTTGGTGTTCGTAAGTGATCCATGAATCATAGATCTCTGCGAGGCTCCATCTGCTCTTCTAAAAATTGACGCTCATCATAAGCCATTTGTTTTAACTGTGGACTCCCGTTCTCGCGAAGATGATTCTCTATCAGGCATCACGCCGCGTAATGATCTGGACTTCAGCCGCTGTGATTATCAAGCCATAAATGCAATGATCGCCTCCCAGGATTGGAGCCAGCTACTGAACAACAATTCAATCGATGCCTCAGTTACCTCTTTCTATGGAACTATCCATCAAATCATCCGGGATACTGTTCCTGAAAAACCTCCAAGGCCTTCTAAACAGTTTAGCCAACCTTGGTGGACGCCACAACTCCGCAATTGTCGTAACCGCTTACGAAAGATCAGCAAACGGTTCTTCCGCAACAGGAATTCTACGAGCACGAGAGAGTTGAAGCTTCCTGAAGAGGAGTACACTCATCTGCAACAAATTCGTTTCCGTGAGTACATCGACAGTATCCAAGCAAATTTCAGACAAAATCCTTCTTCCTTCTGGACCTACATCAACAATCGTAAGAGTTCTGCCAGAGTTCCCGTTGATGTTTCCTACAGGTCTTATACCTCTTGCTTGTCGGTCACAGCTGTGAATCTATTTGCCGAGTTCTTACGTTCCGTACACGACGACAACCAATGTCCAATGTCGCAGCAATACTTGGAAAGTCTTCCATCGTATAACCTTCGACTTCCTCAAGTCACTTTCAGTGATGACAATATTCAGAAAGCTCTCAGTGCTGTCGATTCATCTAAAGGTCCTGGTCCCGATCTCATTCCGCCCGTCTTTGTCAAAGAATGTGCTCAGTCGCTGTCTGTTCACGTCGCAGCGATTTTCAACCGATCCTTGGTCGAAGGAGTATTTCCGGATGCTTGGAAACTGGCATCAATTATTCCAATCCACAAGGCTGGAAACACACATTGCGTGGAGAATTATCGACCGATATCTATTTTGAACTGCCTAGCTTAGTTTTTGAGAGTCTATTGCAAGACGTGCTGTATCCTGTCTGCATGTGATATCCGAGCATCAACATGGTTTCGTAAAAAAGTGGTCAACCACGTCGAACCTCATGACTTACACCCACAGTGTGATCAATGAGCTGGAAAAGCGGTGTCAGGTTGACGCAATCTACGTTAACTTCTCAAAAGCGTTTGACAAGGTACCTCACGTATTGGTAATTGAAAAATTGAACCGCCTAGGACTACCTTTTTGGATCATTCATATCATATCTGTCTGCGCGCAAAGCATTTGTTAAAGTGCACGATGCTAGGTCGAATGAATTTGGTTCTCTGATATTCGTCCTCTTTATAAATGATATGTGCAATAGCCTCAAGTCTGGGAAACTGCTCTATGCAGATGACTTAAAGCTGTTTCGCGTGATTAAGTCGCTTGTGGATTGCGGTGCACTGCAAGCTGATATTGAACGTGTTTCAACTTGGTGCGAAATGAACGGAATGCAAATGAATGCGGCGAAATGTAAAGTTATGATGTTCACTCGATGTCGGACTACTGTATCTTTTGACTACGGGCTGAACGACTTGCCATTAGACAGAGTCACATCAATTAAGGATCTTGGCGTCATGCTTGATAGTAAACTTCGCTTTAACGAACACATCTCAGTGACAATCGCGAAAGCCAATGCGATGCTTGGTTTTCTACGCCGGAACACAGCCCATTTCAAGGACGTGCATGCATTGAAGGCCCTGTTCTGTGCTTTAGTTTGCAGTGTACTTGAATATGGAGTGCAGGTTTGGGCTCCGTATCATGCCGTCCATATAGCTCGTATTGAGAGAGTCCAGAAGCGCTTCATAAGGTATGCTCTACGTGGCCTACCATGGAACGACCCAGTGAACCTACCGCCATACGAACATCGATGCGCACTCCTCGATTTACAACCGCTGGTGAGTCGTCGAGTGATGCTGCAAAGGTTGTTCATTTTCGACGTGCTTAAGAGCAACATCGACTGTAGCAGCCTTCTCGAAAATATGAGGTTTTACGTACCTACTCATCAGCTCCGAAGTCGGCAACTGCTGTGGATCCCCAGCCATCGAACAAATTACGGCCTGAACAATCCACTGGATTTATGTTGTAGACGTTTTAATGAAGTGTGTTACTGTTTCGATTTTAATGTTAGCAAAGTAGTTTTTAAATTAAGAATTAAGAGTGTCGTTTAACCAGTCTGTGCGACTTTTGTATCGAAGATGTTGTCAAATAAAAAAAATAAAAAATAAAATGAAAAAAAAAAAAAAAAAAAAAATATTGGGGGATATAGAGTGGATAATAGTGAGTTAGTTTAGCATGTACAGTCGTACCCGTCACAATTTTTCTCATTTTTTATCCATTTCTTACGCATGTCATTTGCATCCTCTACTTTCTTGTTGGTTTTTCTGAGTTCCCGCTTCATCATGGCCCAATAAGTTTCGATTGAACGTAGTTCAGGGCAATTCGGGAGATTCATGTCCTTGGGGACAAAATGCATCGAATCAGTCTCACACCATTCCAGCACGCTTTTGAAATAGTGACATGAAGCTAAATCTGACCAAAATTGTGGTCTTTGATTGTGATGCTCATAAAATGGCAAAACAATGTTTTTGGAGGCTTTCAGTCTTGTAAATTTCACCATTGATGGTGCCTGCTGTGACGAAAATTCCATTTTGCTTGCCACAGATGCAGACAGCCTGCCATATAATGCATTTCGATGCGAATTTCGCTTTCTTCTTTTTGAAACGATCATCCCCTTATCTTTTCCGGTGTAAAACTCCTGTCCTGGAGGTTGGAGGTCAGCGTATGTTTCGTTATCCATCACACAGCAACTGTATCTGATCAACATCTCCGTGCAGAGCTTCCTAGCACGGGTCTTGGAAACAGTTTGCTGCCCTTCATCGCGGTTTGGAAAGTTTTGAACCTAGCATGTATGTAACCCAGCTCTTGCTTTGGCCTTTTGGATGTAACTTTGCGAAACGCCGAATTTTTTGGCTGCGTCACGTGTTGAAACGTTGGGATTTCAGGTGAAATTGCCCTTAACCTTTCCTTCCGTCTTCCTACATGCTGCTCTCGGTTTCCTTCTTGCTCCGCGCAGAGGAATCTCACCCTTTGCGAACCTGTCAGATATGCCGGGAAGTGGACACCAACGAGATGGTGAGATGCGACCAATGTATGAAATGGAATCACTTCCAGTGTGTAGGAGTCAGGCAACAGATTGAAGATTTTCGGTGGAGTAGTGCCAAATGCAGAGTAGCAAAAGGTATCTAGGAAACCATTTCAGCTGGGAGAGTTTCCCAAGACAGGGGTAATCTTTTGAAACATGGTGAAATCAAACTCGTTACCAGTTCTTCCGGCGCAGCAGCAGCACCAAGCCGGGAAGACCAACACCGGATAGTTGGCAAATCAGAGGCCGTACGTGACCTCGGTGTGATGGGTAGTGGACAAAAGCAGAGAGCCTTCCACTGTTGCTTCTAAAGCTCCATTTTATTCATCACGAGCTTCGTTACAAGCCTTGGCAAGGCTGAAACTACAGAAACTAGAAGAATTGAGGAACATTGAGCGACGTGAAGAAGAGCCGCAACGATTAATTGCAGCATAAGCAACGGAAAAAGAAAAAGGATTCCTTGAGCAGAAATATCAGCTACTATATGAGGCCGCCAGTGAAAATGGCTTGTCCAAAGACGTTTTTCTGAGTAGAACTGAAAATTGGGTTTCAACTACTAATAAAAACGTGAAGAGTTAGCTGAAATCATTCTATCAATTGTCGAACGCCAAAAAAAACCGAATAGCTACTTCGGTATTTACAGCTGTGGAATGCACCCAATTTTGGTATAACCAGCAGCCAGTCGTCAATGTCGGAGCCAAACCCTCAAGATTCATGTCCAGTATGGGAGTCCATGTTGAACTACCCCGTTGTTCCACCGACACTGAACAATGAAATGCAGCATACTGCTTTCAGACCAGCAAACTAAGCTCCATCAACGCACCAATCTCGACCATTTCCACCCGTTGAACTATCACGTCGTGTATCGATGGTTCTTAGCACACGATGTACTGAAAAAGGAGCAGCTCTACGTTGTGGGCAGGCATTGATACACCAATTGCTAGAAACAGGTCTTCAGGGCTTGGATTTTGGCCCAGAATGGACCAGCATCAATCATGCCTCGGTCCTAGAATCTTTTTGCAGTACAGTGGACGCATGTGGATTGAAAGAACACTTTTACAATGTTGCTTTTCTGCATCAACTCGTCAACAAGCTTCCGCCATCAATAAAGTTGAGCTGGGGCAATACCGCCAATCGCTTACAATGGTCAACTTGCCGTCTTTTAGTAGACGGTTGTAAATATTCGCTTGTAGAAGTGGCCAGTGCTGTCAGTATTCCAAATATCACTTTTGAATCCAAACCAGCTCAAAGCAACTCACGTGTTGTCAAAAAGAGCAAGTCGTTCTTCAACGCTCACTCCAAGGAAACTCCTACAAGGCATCATTCCACAGCGCCACCCAAAGCAAAAGCTGTAGCCGATAGCTGCCCAGTATGTAAAGGAAGCTGCAAATTGAACGCAAAATTCAAGCGTTTACTGCAGTTCTCACGTGATTCTCGCTGGGCAACCGTTCGTGGTTTGGGCCTTTGTCGATGTCAAGTAAAACTGTGTGGAAAGAATGGCTGTGAGTTCAAACACTATGAATTACTCAAAAGATTTCGTCCCTGCCATCGAATACTTCTCATAACGATAAAGAAAAATCTTCGTCGAAACAGCAAGCAACAAGTTCATCCGAACACGGACATACAAATCAGGTTGCCTCCAGTCAGGTCCTATTCCGGTACTTACCAAGCGTGTTGCATGGTATGGACCGGTCAATGCAGACATTCGCCTTCTTAGATGATGATCCAGATATTCACCTTCTTCGGAGGTTCGAAGAGCGTCAAGCTTGATGTAGCTACAAAGCACAACGAATCTAAAAAGTATGTCATGCAAGGTGTGTGCTCAGTAGCAGAATTACTCCTTCCATCACAAACTCTCAACTTTGACGAACTAGTTGAACAGTGTCTACATCTCAGGGGCTTGCCAATTGGTTTCTACCAAAATGTTCGACCAAGAATTCTGATCGGAATGAAGAATCAACATCTTAGTTTGGTACAGAAGAGGCGAGAAGGAGCCTACACCAACCGATAGCTGCTAAAACTCGTCTGGGATGGACAATTTTCGGAGGAGGAAATAAAGAGAACGTAGCCAATCTCGTGCACTCAGATTTTCATGTGTGTATTTATGACCCACGGACAGATGAGGATGTACATAAAAAGGTAAAAGAGTATTTTGCTGTAGACAGTTTGGGAATTGTACAGTCTAAGAAATCTCTTATAGCCGGAGAAGAGCGAGTACAGGCTTTACTGGAAACAAATACTGCACTCAAAGAAGATTGTTACGAAACAGTTTTGCTGTGATGATATACGCCTGCCAGATAGCCGTTCAATGGCACTTCGGCGGTTGAAGTGTCTGAAAAAGCGAATGGATAAAGACACGGAGCTAGCTATTAGCCTCAACCAGAAGATCACTGAGTTTGTTGCAAAAGGGTAGGTCCAAAAAACTAACAAAGGAGGAATTGGGAAAAAGCTTTTCTAGGATTTGGTACTTGCCGATATTCTCCGTAACAAACATTAACAAACCCAGGAAAATTCGGATGGTGTGTGATGCTACGGCGACAGCCCATGGAGTGTCCCTCACCTCAGCTTTACTCAAAGGATCTCAGCAACTCAGCGAACTGGGCGTTATACTGATCCAATTCCGGGTAGAGTAGCTTTAACTGGTGATGTGCACGAAATGTTTCTCCAAGTACTTATGCGTCCACAAGATCAGCAATGCCAGCTTTTTCTCTGGTACGACCAAGATGGAACCTTCTTCGTATATGTTCTACAGGTGATGACAGTCGGAGCCTGCTGCGCTTCTAGCAGCACTCAGTTAGTAAAAAAATTAAACACCGACCGCTTCAAAACAGAATACTCTGCTGCAGTTGAAGTTATCCTGTAACGGCACTGTGTCGCAGTATGCTGGTGAGTGTAGCATCAGAGAGGCAAAGAGGTGGTTCAACTTGCCCAGCGGGTAAAGAACGCGCACGCGGAAGGTGGATTCGAATTCCGCAATTGGATTAGTAACTCTAAGAGTCTAAGCGTCTAAGACTAAGAGTCGTGCGAGACTTACAGGAGGATTGAACCGAAGAGAAGAATCTTGACTTGTCACCAGAGCTAGCTATGGAGAAGGTGCTTGGAATGTGGTGGTGCACCGACACAGATACTTTCCCTTACTATATAAGGTGGGATGGAATCGTCATGGTCGCGCACTGCTAGAAGGTCACAATCGTCCAGAGATGCTGCGCGTTCTTATGTCGATATTTGATCCACTTGGACTAATTGCTCAGTTCCTTATCTACCTACAAATCCTGCTTCAAGAAGTTTGGCGCTCTGGAATAGACTGGGATGACCAAATCGATGGTGTTTTGTTCAAGAAATGGCAAAAATGGCTGCGAATCCTTGCACAAGTCGAACAAATCGGCATACCTCGGTGTTACGTTACCCGAAAAACCTATGAAAACGAAAACATCCAACTTCACACGTTTGTGGACACCAGTGACAATGGAATCGCAGCAAACTGTAGTTTGCGCTTCGCCTAGGAGGATCTTGTAGAGTGCATTTTAGTTGCCGCTATTTCTAAATTTTTCTCCATCCCTAGGATGGAACTACAAGCAGCTTTGATTTGTTCTCGATAAGCCCGATCTTTTTCAGAGGCCCCCAGGCTCACAAGACGTGCTTACTTACTTACTTACTTATGCTGGTCCAACATCCTATCAGGACCGCAACGCACTCTCGATATTTCTCGATAAGACTCGGTTGAGGGCTGCTTGTGTCCAGTTCCTCGAATGTCCCACACTTCCTAGGTCTTGCTCCACTTGGTTTAACCACTTAGCTCGCTGCGCTCCTCTGCGTGTTCTACCGGTCGGATTCGAGGCAAACACCATTTTTACGGGGTTGTTGTCCGATATTCTTACAACATTTTCCGCCCATTGTACCCTTCAAGCTTTAGCATTAGACGCAATTCACCGTTCGTCCCTAATAAAATTCAAATGGTTATTTTTCTTAACGACCTATTTAGGGTATTATCCAAACCATTACAGAAATGTTTGGAGGATATGTAATATCATTCATTTAAGGTAATTTTTTATCAGGGGTAGCCTTCCGGGTAAGTGAAATACTTGACTAAAAAGAAATGATCGAACAAGGCTATGTACCAACGCACTCAAACGTAGCAGACGATGGAACCAAATGGAAAGATCCTCCTGATCTACAGCCTCAAGTGAGGTGGTTTAATGGGCCACAATTTCTTTATGTTCCGGAAAACCATTGGCCACGTTCATCAAAGGATACAAACACTGCCGATCTAGAGTTTCGTCCGAGTGTAAAGGCACACTTCGCAACATCAGATCCTGTTGTACGTGTCAGCGATTTCTCTAGTTAGACCTGATTAACCAGAATTATCGCTCTAGTCCATCGGTTGCCTCGCAACTGTAAGCAGAAAATATTGAAGAACTCATTATTGAGTGGGCCTCTCTATGGCCTCCAACTATGAGATATTCTCCGCCGAATTTTTTTTACTTCGCCATACTGAACCGGAAATTTATCCTGACGAAATTGCTTTTCTTTAACAATCGCAGGAAAACCCGGATTTATCCTGGGCAATGATACCCAAAAACAAGCCAACTGCACCAGAAATCTCCATGGTTGAACCAACACGGAGTTTTGAGAATGTGGGGTCGTAGTTGCGACTTTGGAACCGAAGATTCTCAAAACCATATAATACTTCCCCGTGACCACCCTACCATCAAATTAATTACTGCACATTACCATCAAAAGTTCCACTACCAAAATCATGACACTGAAATCAATGAGATCCGCCAAAATACAGTATTCGAAAGCTTTGCATGAGCTTCGTCAAGATTCGAAACGACTGTCAACGCTGCAAGAATAACAGAGCAACTCCACGGGTGCCGATCAAGGCCGATTTGCCCGCCTCGCAACTCACTGCCTTTGCACGGCCTTTCACTCACGTTGGCGTTGATTTCTTTGGGCCCTATGAGATCGTCACTGGCCGATGAACGGAGAACCGTTGGGGTATGCTGGCGACTTGCCTCACAAATCGCGAGGTTCACATGTCGCTCAGCGCCTACTCCTGCATTATGGCAATAAAGACTGGAACGCGCAAAAATTGGTCTACAAAAAAATCGTTTCTCTCAGTCAAAAATCATCACACAAAAATCTCCTTCTTCTCATCGACCTTATTCGCCGCCGAACGCCAGTTAGATTAAAGCTGCTGCTAGTTTTTCATGGATTTATTAGTTTTTTGAGTTTCCCCTTGACCAAGGCCCAATACCGTTCGATTGGGTTGAGTTCTGGGCTGTTGGGAGGGTAGTGTTCTTTGGGTACCACAACCACGTTGTTCGCAGCGAACCACTCGATTGCGTTTTTTCCCATAGTGGCAGCTCGCCAAGTCTGGCCAGAACAGCACAGGTCTATTATTTTGCTTTAGGAATGGTAGCAGCCGCTTTTACAGGCATTCATGGACGTAGATCTCTTGATTGATGGCTCCCGTTATGATGAAAATGCCGCTTTTTAGACCACACGTGCATATGGCCTGCCAGACAAGGTATTTTTTCGGGAACTTCGATAGTTTGTTGGTTTTGAAAATTTCGGGCACCTTCCCTTTTCCTGATGCGGTATAAAACTCCTGTCCTGGAAGCTGCTTGAAATCCACCTTCACATAAGTTTCGTGTCCATGACGACATAGTCGAATTTTGTGAGCATATTCATATACAGCTTTCGGGACCGCTGCTTTGCCGACGTGTTTTGTTTGTAATCTCGGTTCGCCACCTTCACCTTCTTAAACGTCTACAACCCGGCTCGTTTCTCGCCCCGCTGCAAAATAGTATGGGAGACATTGAGCTTGCCAGCGACGTCCCAGATGGAGCGTCGTCGTCGCTACCACGCCCGACGATTGCCACCGCTTCCTGGCTTCCTGGCGGTCGACAGAAGCTCCCCGAACACTTTTAAAACGTTTGTCAAACGTTTTGACAAGCTGCTGCTCTTGCTTGGACGTCATTTTGAAAACTGGAGAGCAAATGGTAAAAACTCATCATAGCAACCATTGCATATACACTCAACTTCCAAATGCAGCATTTAAGGTTTTTTTTTAAATGCATTTTTAACAGAAATACATCAATTTTTGCGCGTTCCTGACTTTAAGGAACTTTCTTTCACGGAGAGGTAGACCCAGGACAATGAATCGTGCTCGAGGCACCCATTTTATTGATGCTAAGCGAGAAATCAAGGAAGCGGAGGATACTGTCGATCAAGAACAGTGAATATAAGAGTTCGTTCTTGCACATTGGAGAGAGCTGGGAGCGCTTGATAGGCTGTGTAAGGAAGAACCTGATGGCGATCCTTGTTATGAGAAGGTTGACTGACAAAGTTCTAAGAAACCTGTTCACCGAAATAGAGAACACTTTAAAATCTCGACCTTTGACGCATGTTCCCGTGGAAGACGATTCAGCTCCAGCCTTAACACCCAACCACTTTTTGCTTGGGTCATCCAATGGAGTAAAACCACTATGCACTATCGAAGATAACGGTGCAACGGTACGGCAATGTTGGAGATTGTCCCAAGTTCAGGCCAACCAGTTCTGGAAATGGTGGGTGGGCTTCAAATGGTGAGTTGACAACTTCGAAGGAGGGTGCGACCGACCTCTGGTCCTCACAAGCTCCTACCTCACGCCTCCACGAGTTATATGATCACAAAAGACTGCCAGCTGAAACATGGAGCCTGGGCAATATTGTCAATCTGACAATAGCGAAGTGAGGGGGTGCGACTGAAGAACGTGTACCATTAAATCATATTGTATATTTTCCATTCTCATTTTATTAACAATTTCAGCACGCTTTGGAATCATCTTTGCATTCTAAAACCATGTAAGACTCTGAAGCAACATGACAGGCATCAGAGGCTCAATTTGTTTCTCAACATTTCAGCATAACATTTAATTTAAAATTGCACTTCTGAACTTGAACTATCACATTCATAAAAGACTGGCATGTGCTTATAAGCAATGTAGGATTATATTTTAATATTGTGTTTAGTGGTAACGTTCAACGAAGAAAATGAGTAGTGCGTCCTATACCCATTAATATATCATGACTATATAAAAAATAAGCAAAGTAAATTTTTAAAGCTATGTCCATTTAGAATCCGGAATAATAAAATCATCTGTATCTTGGTAACGGATTGACGTACAAATAAGTTTAATACATCAAAACATAGGTAATTTACTGTTCTTTTGGGAAAAATATCAAAATAATTCATGTCTCTTCTTTTCTTATGAAAATTTGCACTTTCTTCTTTATTCCTCCCATCGCAAGCTGCACACCTCCGGAGTTAACTTCCTAGGCACATTTATTCCACATTTTGGTCATTTGATTCGCGTCCCGAGCTGTTTTTCCACTTTTCTTAAGCTTCCACTTCATTATTGCCCAAAATCTCTCGATGGGCCAAATCTGGCCAAAACTCCACGGGACCTTCATTGGCTTTTATGAAAGGTAGTACACGGTTTTTGAGGCATTCTTCCTAGTACAGCTTCGAGTCCATCGTCTTATTTGTCACGAAAACTTTGGTGTTTGCTCCGGAGCTGCATATCCCTTGCCAAACCATCAGTTTTTGGCAAATTGGTCCATAAAAGCAAACTTAAACTTCGCAGAAACATCTCCTCGTGCCGTCGCCATGTAGAATTTTTGGCCAGGAAGCTGTCCGAAATCCATTTTGACGTAGGTTTCATCGTCGATGAGCAGACATCCTTGGTACTTCGTCGAAACCTGCTGGTACAATTTCCGAGCTCGAGTTTTGGTGACGAAACTTTGCTTCAACGTTCTGTTTGGTTGCTTGCTGGCTCGATAAGAACAATATCCTGCTCGCAAACGAATTCTTCGAACGGTACTGCGAGCAGCAGCGTATTTTTGTGCGATTTCATTATCTGATAGTCCAGGGTTTGCTCTGACGGTTCTCAACACCTTCTGATTCAGCTTGCGGTCATATGACGCTTACCTTGAGGCACTCGATCCACGCTCTTTTGCTCCCTGAAACGTTTGAGTACATCATACACGGTTGATTTGGCGATTTTCAAGGTTTTTGCTATTTTTATTGCGGACCACGTTGGATTATCAACGTGAATATGCAGAATTTTTTCTCTCCTCTCGGCTTCCATCTGGAATAACTTTTGACTCACTGCACGAAACACCGTGAAATTTATACCACAGAAAGTGGGCGCCTAGTTAAATAAAACCACTGTAAAAGAATACTTGCATTGGTCACTTTCCGTGTTGCTGCAACACAATAAGTGATTCGGGATTCTAACTGGACAGAACTCTAAAAACAAAAAAGGAAACACTAGAAGACGGAGAAGTCATAGTTATTTGTGATTTTTTTCTGGAAACTACAGATTTGTTCTTCAAGATGAAGTGCAAAGTTATCATTGGAATAATGCTTAATGTACAATACATCCATTTGTAGCATTTTACAAAAGAAATGGTACACTCAAACACATAAGTTTTATGCTCATTTCTGAGGCTTGAGTGCATGACACAGTAGCAGTTCAGTTGTTTATCTTAAAATTATTGGAATATTTAAAATCACAAATTACAATTAAAAAGATTTTTTTTATATCAGACAGGGCAGCGTCGCAATATAAAAATAAAACAAAAACATTGCTAGCCTCTGTGGATTTAAAGATAGGAATACTATTACAATTGAATGGAATTTTTTTACAACTTCACACGGCAAGAGTCTTTGTGATCGGAGGGAGGTACTCTTAAGAGAATGGCAACTAGAGCAAGTTTAGCTAAGCAACACGAACATCCTATAACGAATGCTACACAACTTTATTACTGGATAAATAATCGCAAAGAGTATCATGAAACAAAAATGACATTTTGCTATGTTTCCACGGATGAATACAAAGAGGCCAAAAAGGAATTCGATCCGCTTTTTAACAAAGCAAAACCAATTCCTGGAACTCAAAAATATCATTCTTACATTCCAGTTTCAAATAACCAAATTGCAGTTAAGGTATTTTCTAATTATAATGATGAACCCAAAATATTAAATGTATTCAAATGATCTAAAATGTAATAAATATAATGAAAATTGAAAAACAAAAAAACACATTGTATGAAATACTGCTTCTTCTCTTCCTAAACAAAACTATCCGAAACACACACATATCCAAAAGCATCAACATGATTCTTCTCCATCGCGTCCAAACAGAAACGGGTAAGTCTGACTGCAACCGTGTCATTGAAAAAATTGCTTGTTTTTCAATAATCTATCATGAAAAATAGATTTTGTTGTGGACATCACGACTTAAAATCAAAAATTTCCAAAAAAATTGCCAAAACATAAATATCTGTTATTAAAATTCGCAATAACTTGAGAACGGCTAGGCTAACAAAAAAAAAAAAGAAAAAAAAATTCTGCTTTTTAATTGAAAATGATGCATAAAATCTATTTTTGGTATATTCTAATAAAAAATTACCATTTTAAACATTTTCAAAAAATTCATACATATTTAAAGACAAAAAATAAAAAAAATTAAAGAAGTGACCATCTTAAACTTTTCACCAACTTTAAGGACATAACTTCAGCTTGTAAAACAATAATATTAGGAGGATCGAAGGAAGGTCCTTAGAGAAAATCAACGTTTTATGTTTTTAAGCATGAGTTCACGAGTTTTTTAGTTTCAGTGTATTTTTTTCTTAAAGAACACTTTATTACCTACAACTTTTATTCAGACGAAATTTTGATCGGAAGAGTCGTAGCGATTTTTTTTTTGAGAAAATAAAATCCATATGTTAAATACGCCCTTATAAAAAAATAGTCCAGGATAATTTTGGATTTTTTTTTAATGAAAAACGTGATTTTGGGTAGAAACCAACATATGGACAAAATTTCATTTTGATCGGAGAGAGTAGGGTCCAACCGGTTTGCTATTCTGGCTAGAAATGCTAATTGTTAGAAGGATAGCAAAGTGCATGCAGATAGTAGCGAATATATAAGAAATTATTGGATTATTAAATTCCCATTGAATTATACTAGTTTAGTGCACGTTTCCCGAACATCTTTTTTTATGGTAATAATCCTATTTTCTACAATGAATTATTTACAGCCAAAAACATACTACACTTAACCTAAATCACTCCGTTACATCTACAAACTTAGTGTACCGCTTGATAGACTGAAAGTTTAGTACGGATCGCTTAAAAAAGCGGCTCCAATACTCCAATAAAACCCGACTCGACATTACACAAATTTACACAAACAGATTGGACTTTAAATTTGTTGGCAATTGCCAAAGGTCAGGATCGTTTCCACAATAATAATCCCCCTACCAGTAAATCCCAAGTATCGGTCGTTTTATTTGGGGATTATTATTGCGGAAACGAATCTACCCGTTGGCAATTGCCAACAAATATAGGATTTATTAAACAACACTGAATACCATCCTTCCATTCGTCTACCTAGCGTGTTGTAAATCATATGCTACATTATCAAAGCAAACGATGCAACGTCGGTTGGTTGCATCCGTCATCGTCAGTTGCGAGGGTACCACCGCTTCGTTCTCATCATCGCAGACACTCGCCGTCAACGGTCGGCGCGGATTTGCAGCAGCCGGCGCTTGCGGCCATCATTTCTTGCTGCATATTTAGGTTGATAGATCTATCAGTAGGACTTCGACGATAGCCGGCTCGAACACTATGAGCTGTGCTGGTGATATTACAGTGAACGCAATACTAAATATAGTCGCCCGTCGTCGTCAGCAGACCCATTGATGGTGCACCAAGCGACAAAAGAGACAAAGCAGAGTACAGAAAATCTTCGAACGTGGAAGGAGTCGGACAGCATATGAATGAATTCGACACATGAAAGCCTGCTGGTGGGATGAGGTTCCAACCTTTGAGGAGTACGTTTATTGCCTGCCATTGTCGACCGATAGCGTGACTTTTATGCCGTTGCTCATGTACCTACTTGGATTCACGCTGTATGAGAAAGTGTAGCTGTGAAAATGGCAACCGGATATATTTAGTTTGATACGATGTGATCAAATGCGTGCTGTCACTTCAAGTGGTTCACATATTCCTAGTTGTCTGTGGAGTACTCGGTCTTTATTGGTTCGTTGGTTGTAACTAAGATAGGTACTGGTATGCTCAAGAAGCATGGGGTCAACAAGAGGAGCCTGTTCGATTTTTTCCTGAGTAAAATTGGAGTGCTGTTTCACAATATTGCTGATACTCTGGAGTAGAAAAGCGTAAAATATGAGAGTTTAAAGAGTAAATTGAAAACATAATCTCCAATTATTGGTCAAAGCGTTCTACTAACTCGTAGAGATGTACCTGGCGTTTCCAACGTTTCCAGTAACCTGATATTTTGTGAGCAGATTCGACAACCTACATTTGTATTTAATATATTTGTATGTTTCCAACCTACATTTCAACTAAAGTTATTGTTCAGCTATTGGCAAGTGTGCGTTTGATTATCGGAACCAAGAAAGGAAAATACTGCACAGACGGTTGCCTGATGTGTACAAGGAGACAGAAACACTTTTCTTAATCCTTTTCCGAAATTTCATCGCTTCATAAAACGGCTTAGTTTAAAAGAAAACATTTACCTTAACAAAACTGTTCGTTTTGCGTGCATGAATCTTTGATGTAAGGCATTTTTCCTATTCAGTTTACTTTCATCTCGATTTCGTATATTCAGCAGAGCGATGAAAACCATCGAGGCTCAGACTGTTTATATGCACTGTTTTTCAGTTGGTTGAAAACATTTTCCGAAGTATTCGAATTGTGTCTTGCCTCTTCTAGAGCCATCTAGCGCAAAATGTTTCCTCACTTCGAAAATGTTCAGTTGAACGAGAGCTATGATAATTGTTTATCCACACTGCTGCTGCAGGCATACAAAGCCATAAATGCTTAACTAATCCTTTTATCGCTTCTATTTGTACGCTTATGTTTCGTTTAGCTTGCTTCACTGCACCGCCGTCTAAACAGCAGCTGGAAGTTGAAACTTGAGTGTATCCGTTTTTTTTTTATTCACTCAGATTGAAAAGAAAAAGGGTTACTACCATGAAAACCGAATCCAGACAATCCTTATAGAATTGCTTTGAATGACACAACGTACGACTGGGTGATTCAACCAGTTGATTGAATTTTGGGATTCCCCTGATTTTTTTTTATTAATCATTTATTTGTGCAGGCTCAATCGAATCAACTTTACAGAGCCAAATTTTCATATTTTTATACATCATTTATCTTAAAACTAAAGTTAGGGGGATGAAACCGATTACTCGCGGCCGTCTCGAGGTTAATAGGAATTACAAATTACGGATGGGAAAGAGGGTGGGAATTTAAAGTAAGGTTTACATAACACATTAAATTTAAATTCTAAATTATCTAAACGCTTATAACTATACATTTTATGGTTTTCTTTTGACTTGAACATTTTTTGAAAAAGAAAAAAAAACACACACACATACACAGATAAAAAAAAACTTAAAGTAAACATACAGGTTAAACTAACTACAATCTAAGGCTAATGTTAGTTAAAAACACATAAATGAGTTTCATGTACTCCGAATCACGTACAGCCAAAATATCTCGAACTGGCACATTGGGTTGTCTACCTCGAGCCCGAAGGGAATCACAAAGCTCCGATCTGACTCCACGATGCTCAGCACAAGACCAAACAACGTGATCTGCGTCCTGATAGCCTTGTCCACACTCGCAGAGATTGCTGTCGCTCAGCCCAACACGGTATAAATGAGCGTTCAAAGAATAATGATTGGACATGAGGCGAGACATGACACGAATGAAGTCTCGACCCACATCCATCCCCCTAAACCAAGATTTCTTCGACACCTCTGGGATGATAGAATGTTGCCATCGCCCCAAATCTCCTTTACTCCATTTATGCTGCCAGCT